>JAEPRB010000288.1:0-46729 GCA_016758965.1 Circinella minor
GGGGCTTGCCCCCAATGGGGGGGGTCAAGGGGGGTTTTACCCCCCTTGCGACGTGGACCCGTTGAATGACACGAAGCGAAGCGAAGTGGCTCATTCAGTCGAGCGAAGCGAGACAGGGACCGCTAGTTTTTACGCTAAAAAAATATACGTAAGCACTAAACCTAATTGATTATTGTAATATGTTAGTTACCCATAAACGGGTTTTTGAATTCATTTACTGTCTTTATTTTTTGTGTAATATATAAACTATACTTTCCAATTAAAAAACCCATATGGGATCTCTTATTAACCAAGATAAAAATGTTTCACACACTTTTTTTTTAAAAAGATTTATCAAATTGAATTGGATTGTTTTATTAAGTAAAAATAATATTTTGGAATAAAGAAAAGACATGCAAAAAAAAAAAAAATAAGGGAAGAAAAAGAAAGATAAATTAAGTTTGTTTTGCTTTTTTTTTTCTTTTCTTTCATAGAATAGATGGTTTTTGTATATATTAAATATAAATTGTTTTTGTAATATATATTTTTTTAGATGTATATTGAAGGGGGAGGGGAAAGAGGAGGATGTGGTTTTTTTTTTTACTTGGTACGTCTGTAAATCTTATCCATGAATTCGGTAAAGATAGCTTTCTTAAGACCAGTAGATTCATCCAATTTAGAAATCAAATTAGAGATTTCTTGATAAGATTTTTCTTCATAAGCCTTATATACATTTTCAATATCAAGTTCAATAAAAAGTGCCTTGATTTTAGCTTCACACTCCTTATTCTTTTGACCATAATTTTCCTATATATATAAAAAAAAAAAAAAACCAAATTTATAAATATTTTCTCTTTGATTTCTTTTATAATTAATTCAAAATAAAAAATAAAATAAAAAAACTTACATCAAGAACCTTACGTTGATCAGTATTTGCTTTAGCCAAAGCTTGATTGATCAACCAACTACATTTATTATCTTGAATATCAGTACCAATTTTACCAATTTGTTCAGGAGTACCATAACAATCAAGATAATCATCTTGAACTTGGAAATAAGCACCAAGAGGAATTAAAATATCTTCAGAAGCCTTATAAG
Organism: Circinella minor; assembly: GCA_016758965.1. Lineage (NCBI taxonomy): Eukaryota > Fungi > Mucoromycota > Mucoromycetes > Mucorales > Lichtheimiaceae > Circinella > Circinella minor. The sequence goes on from JAEPRB010000288.1 coordinate 1,078, forward strand.
CAGTTTCATTCTTAATACCAGCCTATTTTCCAAATAAAGTAAAACAAAATGTTAATATTCTTGTGTTACCTTTCCCCCCCCCTTTTATCTCCTTTGATATTTTTCATTGTAGTTGTTTTTTTTTTTTGCTTATTTCTTTGTTTACAAGTAGTTGTTGCTCAGCCTCCCCCCATGAATATATGTACTTTACCATATGCATAGCTAATGCGACAGGAAGATAGAATGAATAATAAGCAGTCTTATAAACAACAATGAAATGATGTCTATAATTTTGAAATAATTATTATTTTATATATGTCATCCAATAATTTACCCTCCCCTTTCCAATATATCAAATTACTTACTTTTCAACAGAAAACTTATTCAAATCAACATTATCTTCAGGAGCAGTAATAAGATCACACAATTGACCCAATTCAGTTTGGAAAGTAACCTTTTTTTTTTAAAAAAAAATGGTTTAGTTGACAAAAATATACTTTTTTTTTTTTAACTTTCTGACATTATTTTACCTCATGGAATAATTCAAGTAAATCAACATAATAATCGGTACCCTTAAAGTACTTTTTTAAAAAGATATAGATACAAGATTCAAGAATGAAAGCATCATTAATAGCGACCATACCAACACCTTCTTTACGATACCAACAAGGTTGACCACGACGAGTGATTGAAGTATCCATGATATCATCTGAAACAAGGAAAAAAGCTTGAAGCTAATAATAAAAGTATTTTAGATTTTTTTTTTTTTGCCGATCATTTCCAGGTTTGACAACTTTTTTTTTTTTTAAAAAAAAAAGCCCAGTTAAATCCTCTCTCCTCAATTGCCTGACCTCCTCCACCTTCCCCCCCCCCAAAAAAAAAAAAACAAAGTATCATTTCCCAATCTAAATTCCCTTTCAACCCAATTTTCTTTATCCGCACAATTCTTTTCTTTTCCTATACTTACGAATTCAACAAGCCAACCAAGAACGGAAGCCTTAAAGATGTCATCTTCAGTTACTGAATCACCTTTTAAAATACGAATGGTATCCACAACAGAAATACCACGGTTCAATTTACCTAATAATAATAATAATAATAAATAATTTAATTTTCTATCAAACTCTAAATTCTCTTCTCGTGCATTTCTCTCCAGTTTTTATTATTATTTTCCATTTCGAATCTTTTCTTGATGATCTCGAATTTATTTACCTCCAGGTACATTGTAATCCAACATCTAAAATAAATAAAATAAAAGATCTCGATTAAAAATATTATAATTTTTGATTAAAGTATAATAATAAATTATTATTATTATTATTACCTGTTTGGTCCATTCATAAGCATCTTGAGGCATATTATATTTGCGTAACTCGGCAAGAACTTCTTCACGTAAAGTGGGATAAACATCAAGGAAAGCCTTGCGGTTTTCTTCTTTTTGTAACTTAATACCAACCATAATTCTTTAGAAACTACTAATAATTTTTTTTTTTTTTTAGTTTTTTAGTTTTATTTATGAAAAAGTAGTAGTAAAATAAATAATTTAGTTTTACCTTTTGATTTATTTGAGAGTGAACAAGAAAAGGGTTAAAAAAAAAAAAGGGTAATGTAAAAAAAAAAGAAGTGTTTCTTTTTCATTTATAGAAACATCTTTATAAAAAAAAAAAAACCCAGATTAAATATGCGGGCCCTGAATGTTTTTATTTTCTTAAACTTTCTTTTTTGTGCACCATAGAACATAACAATTAACCCTTCTATTCTTTTTTTTTTTTTTGTGTTCAACTTATTTTAAATCTAATTCATGACATGCTTAATATGCATATCAAATAAACAAAAGATAGTTGAAGTTTTTTTTATTATTATTATTATTGTGTTGTTGTGTTTGTTAATTGAGATTGATCGACCCTCTGCATATTTAGTATCACTTTTTTTTTTTTTCTAAAAATTGCCCTTTTTTAAATAACTCTCGCTCTTTTAAAAAATGTAACTCAAAAAGTTACTTGGCATAGGTTATTTCTATGTAATCGATTTAAAAATTTACATTGTATATATCATTGTGAGTTCTCATTTAATCATGAATAGAAAATATCATATACTGTTCGTCTGATGAAACATAAAAACTTTCCCAGTACGTAGGTTACTATGAACAACCAAATACTGTTAATTTTATTCACCTTGTTGCTAAGTAATCCACTCATTGTATATCATTTTATATTATACCAATGAAGTTATTAAAAGTTAACTACAATTATTATCGTTTATTACACAAAAACAATGAGCATATGTACCGAGATTTATATTATGCCATTATATATATATACATTGTGGAACAAAAAGTCGTTGCATGAAGTTTATCCCTGAGTAAAACCATAACTATATATCTAGTTACAAGTATATCAACATGGTAATAATAACATATTTATAATATATACGTACGTACAGTATATATATATATATGTGCGTGTAACTCCGTTATATATATATATATATACATCTATAATTTATTAACATATGAATATGATAATATTAGATTGATGTAATTAATTGATTTGATGATTATTTATAATATGAATACGTACCCCTTCCAATAATTCGATTTATGATAGACGGGATACAAAAAACAAGGTGTACCAAAGTTTAATATATTTAGACAATTCTTTTTACGTAGTTCGCATGTAAATGTAAGAAGGCGGGAGGGGGAGATTTTGCTGAACGTATCAATATATAAAAAACCATTTGAATTAAAAGAAAATCGTTGATTATAATTAAAGTTTTTATGGGTTTTATATAAGGGTTCACTTATCGGTAGTGCTCCACAAATTTATTCAATACGTAAAACCCAGTAATGCTTCACATTGACGGAGCTAAACCATCTTTTTTGGTTAAACATTGATGAAACATATTGTTATTTTAGTAAACGCAATAAAAGCATCTTTTTAAAACATCATCTTGGGCTTAAAAAAAAAGTTTCTTTAATAATGTATTTATCATGAATCTATCAGAGATTTTTATACAAGTAATTATAATCACTGGTTCATTAGACTCTATAGAAAGTTTACTACGTATACATAAAGTCATTATTGTCTTTTGTGATAATAAAAGATTTTATTGGTGTATTTTAGTCGTTTGAATATGACTCACATATTTGTAATAAGGTTATCGTAATATACACTCTTTCCCCTTCAAAAAAAAAAGTAATATTATTATTACAGTATATAGATGTGATTATTTTAGGTATATAATAAAAACAAAAACAATGTATTTTATTTTATAAAGAAACAAAAATGATTTATATGTAGATAAAGAAAAAAAAATTTTTTGAGTAACAAAAAAAAAATAAAAAAAATTCTTCTAGAAAGTTATGAATTTTTAATACGTAATTGGATGTGGGGGAAAAAAAAAAATGACAAAAAAAAATGAAGAATGAATTGAATGGATGGGGAGGTTTTTTTTTTTTTTTTTTTTTTTAGTTAGCTTCAGTATAATAATTTTCACGCATGAATTCAAAGAAAGCAAAATGATCAGGTGTAGCACCATATTTATAAACAAATTGAGAAGCAAGATAAGCACCAAAAATAGCCTTGACATAATTTTCAGGAACACGAGCCAATAAAGTATCCAAACCCAATTTTTCAAGTAATAAACTAGGGAAAGCTTTACTCAATACAGCATGACGAAGTTGAATATTATTCCAAAGACCGGTATTTTGTAATTGTTCATTGAGTTGAACAATAGCAATGGATAAATCATCAGAAAGATTAGAAATAGGTGTACCCGACTTGGCATGTTCACGCCATAAAGCTTCAAATTCAGCAGCAGCATTTCTTTCAATAGTACGTTGGACTTCCTTGACATAAGCTTCATAAAATTCGGGAACATGACCGTCCTTGACACACATATGTTCAACAAATTCGGTATCATTGAATGCAAGAGCAGCAAGTACTTCTAATGAAGAAGAAGTCACACCACCCTTATTGGCTGAAGCATCCTTGAAAAGAACAATACCTTGACGTTCTAAACGTAAACGAGCTTCTTGAGTAATAAATAAATTGGCACCTTCAACAATATATTTGAAAAGAGGAACACCTTCTTGATCCACCAATTTTTGAACATTATATAAATCAATGGATTCAGGACGACCACCACAAGGAACAAAGACAGTTGCCTTGGCCAATGGATTGGTATGGAATGTATTACGGAATTGTAAACCATTTTCAACCACAGTACCATTAGGAAGTTCAACATTGTTTTCATCCACCAAAACACGGAAACCATCCTTACTCAACTTGGTAATATCAAAATTGTTAATCATCACACGTTCCTTGGCAAGACGTCCTAATTCATCACGTTGAATACCACTAGGATCATAAAGAACACCTGAACCATCCACAATGGCAATCGTCTTATCCTTGGAAATCTTGATTTCATTCGAGCCCAAATCACCATCTGGACCACCTGTTTGAAGTTTGGTACATTCTTCTTCATTCAAACCAAAGGTACGATAAATACCGAGAACATATTGATGAACAGAACGTGTTGTCATACCATAGGTATCATGAGGAATACCACCCATAGATTGACTCTTTCCAGTAGTAAAAGCCTTCCAGAAACTAGCATTACGACGACGTGCATGTTGTGAAGCCCAATCCATATAATCAGCAGTACCTTCATCAGGGCCAAAGAATAAAATTTCAGGTTTACCAGTTAAATCAACCAAAGGTTCTTTAATACCCATGGTTTGACCCACAATCAAAAGATCCAAAACAGAGTCGACATATTTTTCAAAAGCAACACGAGCTTTGTCTTGTTGATCAATATCAAGTAAAATAGTACCCTTAGAACCACCTTCAGGAATATCCTTGTTTTTACGTTGTTGTGTAGCAGCCAAGGCATAATTTTCATCAAATACAGTACGTTGATTAATAGAATAAGCTTCACGATTACGGGAACGAATAATACGAATACCACCACGAGCCACATCACGGAAACGTAAATGGAAACCACGGAATTCAGAACCAACGACCAAGAACATACCATAAAGTTTAGTAGGATATTCAATTTCGGGCAAGAAGCTAGGATCCAAACGGAAAGATAAAGCGACCTTGGTGGATTGATAAAAGTTAGTCTTCAAGACATGCTTGTTAAATGTCAAAAAGGCATCAAAGACCAATTGTTCATGTGCATTGGAAGTCATTGTTTTGATTTTCTTGCTCAATTGTTCATTGGTAAGATTTTCCACGGTCGTAAGACGTTGATAAGAAATAGTGGGTTGAATAGAAGCTTCTCGTTGATTGACATAATGAACTGTAGCAAAATTGGCATACAAAAGCTTGATTAAATCAGGATAACGTTTGATGATATCAAGAATATATTCACGGGTAAAAGTATCTTGACGAAGACGTTTTTTCATTTTTGTTAAGACTTCTTCATGGACGGGATTGGTCTTGTCAAGAATATTCGTCAAACTTAAATATTCTTTACCCAAACGATTCAAAAAGTGTTGTGCGAAAATCCAAACAACATAACCATAAACAGTTTCTTGAACAGATAATTTGTTGGTTTTAAAGAATTCTTGTAATGGCGTCGTAGGTAAACAGTATAATAAGGAAGTTTCTTTCATGACTTGATAAATAGAATGTTCGATTGGAACAGCTCTTGAATTAGGTAATGGATTCAAGTATAAGCCCATAATGGTAACACCATTAGAGAATTGTTCTATAATAAATAAATAAATAATTGATGAGTATTATTTCATTATTATTTTTTTCCCTCCTTTTTTTACTTACCGACATATTTGCGTGTAGAATATAAATCATAGTAATGATACAAATCAGACATAGCAGCAAAGAAACCTTGCGTGCTACCTTGTCTATAACCAACCACGAGACGTCGTTCTCGTGTACCCTTCACTTCATACATTTCAATCACAGGACCCGTACGTTGTAATACATCTTTCATGACATCTTCATAAATTTTACGAGTATAATCTGTTGCTTTCTTTAAAAAGTTTTGATCTGCTACTTGATTAATATCCATTTCTTGTTCAGGAGTAGGATTAGGATTAACAAATTGACATTTGGTAACAAAATAACAACGTAATTGAGGAGTCATGGTACTAGAAGCAGTAGGTGATGAACGATAAGATTCAACACGATAAGCTGAGGATGCAGTGGATTGATCTAAATATTGTTCATCGATTCTAATATTAAAAAAAGTTAGATAAAACAATTTTTTTTTGTTTCCTTTCCCCCCTCCCCCTATTTCATATAATAATTTACCTTTTTTCACATTGAGGACCTTGTAATTGAGAAATACCCGGTTCAGAAGAATGAATATATACAGAAGAATCATCTGATTCTTTTTCAAGATTAATAGCAAGCACATTTTCATGTTTAGTATAAGCTAAGATTTTGGCACCATAAAGAGCCATGATATGATTGGCAATGGTCTCGACCGATTCCAAAGCAAAATAAAAATCATCGATACCCAAATTTCTATTAATATATATATATATATTTTTATCAGTAAAAAAGAAAGAGAGACAACGTTTCTCGCCCCCCCCCTACTTTTGAATCTCCTTTTTTTTTTCTTGTCATAAACATATATAATATATATTTCTTTATCATTTTATCTCTTTTTTTTTTTTTTTTGAAAATAATTACCCATAAAACCAAGAAACTTCATTTTGTACTAAAGAAGCTGGTAAAAAACCAGATTTTTCAAGATATTCACCCACTTGAACCATTTGTTCTTCTTTACCAGCAAATACATTTGCATTATATCCACCATCATCAGGTGTCACTTGATTATTCTTGCTTACACCATTGGTGTGTGGGGGTTCTAATGTTGCTCCTGTCATGATTATATATAAATAATTTATTTTTTTTTTTATAAAAAAAAAAAAAAAAAAGAATTGATAAAAAGTTGCTAAAAAAAAAAAAAAAGAAAAAAAAAAGACTTGGGGTGGTATTTATATGAAAAAAAAAAGAGGTTTGGAAATATTTATGAGTCAGGAAACGTTCAGGGCACTTTTTTACCCCTCAATTGGTTCCAAATTCAGATAGTTTGATCTTTGATTGGTCAAATCGTGAGAAATAATTTTTTTTTTTTTTTTTTGATAGTAAGGAAAACATTGCATCAAAAAAAAAAAAAAAAGTGATGAGCTATTTTTACCAAATGGTTGTTTTTTTTTTTATCTCTCCGCTCTCTTTTTTTTTTTTTTTTCCGCGGAAGATACATAATATATAACGCAATTAAAAAACACAAAGGAAATTCATTTAAACGTAACAACATCAATAATAATAACAACAACAACAAAAAGGAACTCATTTGATTATGAATTTTTAAAAAAAGGTATATAAAAATAAAAAAAAAAGAAACAAAAAGAAGGTTTTTATATAAAGGAAATATAAGAAGCATAAGAATAATATCTTGATCATGTGGTAAATATAAACACAATCAATAAATTTATTTGAAAACCATCTAAATACGTTCAAAAAGAAGTGTGGGGTTTTTTTTTTGAATTGAATTGAATTGAAACTTTAGGGTTTTTCCTTTTTCCTTGACTGGCCCAAGCAAAAATGTGTCATTGCCGCGGGTTACCTATATGTTTCCATGGCGCCATTACCTATTCAAAGTAAACAAGCGGAGTAAAAAAAAAGTTTTATATCCTCCCCCCCTTAACATAAATAGTTACCTTTTCACACTAATATATATATATATATATATATTTTACCGCCATGACGACATTATATTCAATAAAATAAAACCGTTGGCGTGTGGAATAATAATAATCTTTATCAATTCAAAAAGAAAAGAAAAAACTCACTTTCTCACGTTCACGGGTAAGTTTGTTGTTACGGGTGAGTATAAATGTTTTTTTTTCAGAACGTGGCAACACTGAAGGAGGGGGTAAAAACCTTTTTTTTTTTTTTTTTACAACTAAAAAAGTGGTCAATCCAGATGGTTTGTCCAGAAAAGGAAAAATTTATTTTGATTCATGTAGATCAATTCTAATGGGGGCCCCGCCCCTTTCTGTTTAAAACTCTTCACTTTGATAAACATCAAATTTTTCAATAAGTAAGTTTATTTAGATAAAAAAAAATAATATTCATGTCACTTGTTTTTTTATCTTACATTCCTCCAGAGGGGGGTGAGGGAATTCTCTTTTTAATAATAATATATTAACATGTCATAATATTAGTTCACGTTAATGATAAAACATTCTATTTATCGAAGAAAGAAAACAATTTTGGTTGTTACGTACGGAAAGTCTTTATTTAGTATAGTTCATGCTTATTATTTATGAGTTGTACGTATCATTTGTATAAAATATACGTAAAACAAATAAAAAGATTATCATTTCAACACTTGTTTAAATTTGTTCCATAATAATAATATTTTTGGTTTCATAAATTATAAAAAGCAATCAGTTACATCCTCTTTTCTTATGAATACCATTTTGTTCAGTCTTACATGTCGTAATCCTAAATGTTCTATTTAATTTTTTTTTTAAAAAATAAAAGAAGGAAGGGGCGGGTTGTATTATAAAAACACATTGTAAAACATTTCTTCTTGAGATGGATTCAACAAGAGAATGATCGTGTCTAATTAAAAAAAAGCATAACGACCGAACATATTCATTGACTCTGACACAATTTACATTTCATATTATTATCAAAATGCCTTATATAAAATATCAAAGATATTTACTCTTTGATTAACAACAAATTATGATAAACAGTGAGAAAATATAGCTTCCAATCTACTACAAAATTTACTTGACCTTCAAATTTATCTTTTTTTTTTTTTCTTTCCCATCCATATTTGAGACTATTTTATTAAAAAAAAAAAAGTTAAAAGTTGAACTCACTAATAAGATTGTCATGCATCGAATTATTATAACCAAGTTAAGTATCTTTTCCTATATCTGGTATACAAGTACTCAGCAACTTATATTATCCGTATATAGTATAAATAAAAGACCCTGATACCTGACAATTTCCTCCCCCCTCCCCCACACACATTCTTTTTTTTTTTTTGTAGGCGGAGAAATGAACAAGGCTAAAACTTTTTTTTCAATATACAAATATATTATAAATGGATTGTATATATAATGTATAAAGAATTGTCCGCTTTCCCCTTTTCCCAAAAGTAAGCAAAAAAAAAAAAAAAAAAAAAAGTCGGGTAACAACTACTACGTAACAAGAGAGAGAGAGAGAGAGAAAAAAAAATATATATATTTCAAAAACTAATCTGGGGTGAGGGATGAAGGCCAAACCCCCCCCCCACACTCTTGATATATATTTTTTAGGTTCATTATTAATTATGCAAATTTTTTTTTTCTTTGATCACAGGACTTGGTCTTCTCTCCCCCCCCCCTTCTTTTCCCCCCCAAAAAAAAACTTGACTTTATCTAAAATTACAAATATGGAAATCTAATGATAATGAGTTTGAGTGAAAAGAGAAGAGGGTAAGGGGACGGTACCCAGGTCCTCCCGATTGGATGAATGTCGTGAGAAAATTTTTATAATTTTTTTTTGGTAGTCTAATTACTCTCTCGTGTTATTAGAAAGTATTAGTTTGTATATATTATATATATAAAAAAAACAAGGTTCCTTGTTGTTGTCAAAGCAGAGGGTTTATTCAATTTAATCTTGAAAATAAAATACATGATTTCTTATATATAACATCATTATATAGAGGAGGTGATGAAGATAGTGTGATTAATGAAATAATAAAATATTATATGAAAATGTGGTTATAGCTTAAAAAAACGCTCATTATTATTATAAAAAAAAAAAAATCCGTTCACCTTTAACCTCTCCCCCCTCCCGATCTCCCCAACAAAATAATAAACCTTGTTAGAAAACCGCGGAACAATATATATTTTATATACTAACATGTAAATACGTTATATATAATTCACTTATGCATCTTCAATATGAATAATATAATTATAGATACAAAATTATGATATATCTACGTATATGAAAATTTATCGTTAAATCACATCACCTTAAACTTTCTCACTCATATGATATTCAATAAGTGACTTTGCCTGGATTCAATAAATCAACATTCTTATTTTCTTACACGGTCTCCATGTACACACAAAACTTGTACTTTCCCCAGTACCAAAAGTACGTAGTACATACTAGAAGTGTGAGATTGTCTTTCAATTATTAAAATAGATATGGTCATATCAAATCCATGGAACGGGGGTTTCACTATTATCAGTATTCGTTGCTTTTTTTTTTTTTTTTTTTTTTTTTTGCTCGTATAAATTGACAACAGCCGTCGTTTGTAGAAACTGTAGATAGATCTATATGCCAAATTAGTATTACTGATGTCATTATTAAATAATAACGTAAAACCAATTTAACTACTTGAACAAAAGTAAAACAAGGAGATAGAATAGTATACACTTGATAAAAAAAAAGAACTCGTTTGTAAATCTATACAATAATATATTATCAAATCTAACACAGTTTCAAAAAAAAAAAAAAAAAAAAAAAGATAGTAGCTACGTACATGTTATTTTCTTATTTATCACTGCCATCTCATTGAATCCTTTATAAAGACAATATAAAAAGTATTTACTTTGAAAATGACTATAACTACGTACGTACATAATTTACTTTTTAAAAAATCTTATCATGAAACGCAATTTTCATCTTGCAAAAATGGACAATAGTAACTGTTCAAATATGAATCTTTTTTTATTATTATTTACTTTCGTAAATAATGACCTTCTTCATGACGTTCTGTCACTATTATTACGTAGCACAGTATTGTTGGATTAATTGTTACGTAAAAAAAAAAAAAAAAAATGAAACAACAACTGTAATATGATATCTACAAAAACATTTTCACAATCATAACCAAAAAAAGTCCTTCCAAGCAAATCAAATAAAACAAAAAAATAAATTAAATTCAGTACGTACGTACGTACGTACAAATAAGCTTAAAAATAAATGAATGAATGAATAATATATGTTGTCAAGACAACAGACTGTAAATAACAACATGATGAGAGTTGTTCATCGAGCAGGGAAAGAGAAATATTTCAATAAATAATAATTCCCACGGTGTAGAGTGGAGGACTTTTTCAGATTTTAAAGAATTCTAAAATATAACTTGTTGTATGTAAAAGGCACCACAATTGAAACCGAATTGTTTCTTTACGTAGTAGTTAATGGTACAAAATATATATAAAAGGAACTCCCCGTTGCTTCTCGTTTGATAATTAGCTTGTAATACCTATGTTTTACACCCATATCCAAATAAATAATGAATCAAATTGACTTTATAAAATAAATAAGCATACTCAATCAATTGTACTGATGATATGCTTTTTGATGATACACAGCTGTGGGATCATTTTGAAAGTAGTGTTGAGGATTACACTGATGTCAACTTAAGACATTATCTGGTGAAATTTTGGAGACGAAAGTTCCCTCACCATAGAATTGATTATGACGACGTTACTCACCATATTATAGTAGGACGAAGACTCTATATAAATGAAACAGTATTTGATGCAATCAAGACGAAGCGAAAGACAGAAAAACTATGTCATTTTGTTAAGATGGATATAGAAGTAGATACGAAAAAAGCCAGGCGCAATACTCCAGTGGATTTGCAAGTCCAGACATTTTTTGGGGAAGTTATTATGTACTTTGTGCATGAATATAACGGTAAAGTGAAACATGTTGGCTAAAAGAGTAGATAATAGATTTAACCGTTTATTTTCATTGGTAGGCAAAAAACAAATATTGTGTTTTGTAGACATTCTTAATGGCGTGGATCTTAATAGTGCTGGTTGTCCGTGTGGCCCATACACGATAGGTCATATCGGTGGTAAACGTTATGTTGTAGAAGTGGAAGCAATCAGAAGCCATGCTGGTATTTTAAGCATGCCGTTGACCACTGCATCGATAACTGACAATGTAACTCATCGTAATTATTACATTTACCCCAAAATGGTACCTAAAACTATTATAGTCGGGGACGTTGGTTTACTGTAAAGAAAACAAACAAGAGAAAACCACAGAAAGTCCTATCAAATTATTATTTTACTAATATTCAATTTATTGATCCAAACAGTTCCATTTTTATTATCATTTTCATATCTCTTCTTTTTACATCTTCTATATATCTCTCCAAATATCTTTCTCTTTTTCTTCCACGTTTTTATATTTTTTGCTTCATTCAACGCTTAAAAACATAAATTTACCAATAGCTATTTTATCATACATCTTTCATAAGTTTAAATGCATGTTCAATAACTCAATTAACATCATAGTTTCAAACAGTGCTTTCTATATTTTTTTAGAGCTCAATATATTTTTATAACAATTTATCCTTTCTACATTCGCCATAATTACTTTTGGTTGGTATATCCTTTTACGCTTACATACTATAACAATTTTCTCGATACAAATGTCAATTGAACCATTATTTTTAAATAAATACGTATGTACAAGTAAACCATATATGATTTTACATGACTTTACAGAATATTACAGTATTTATATTTTTTTGCTCATATTTTACCTGATTCTCAAATAGGTATAGTCCACAGGGTTTTTACATGATTTCACAGGATTTTACAGGATTTTAGAGTGTTTACAACGCCGATATCATTTTATTTTTGCTCCACAAGATTTTTACATGATTTCACGGGATTTTACAAGATTTTTTCGCTCTATTTCCAAATTAAGAATAGCGCACAGGATTTTTACAGGATTTCACAGGATTTTTTTTATGGTGATAGTTTGTTAATTGATTTAGTTAGAAGAAAAATATATATAAAATAATTTGGTTTTAGTATACATTTAATTTTAATATTAAGTATAAAAGTAAAAAAAAAAAAAGCTTACACCATCTCTTATGAAATAATCTCTTGTATTATTTAATACCTTAACAACAAGAGTTAAAAGAAGTCACTTGTTGGAATAATCATGTAAAAATGATGATAAAAAAAAGGGTCCTTTTTATTATTATTGTAAATCAAAGAAAGATTGGATATTAGATGATATTCATGATATTTTTTTATAACTACTGCTTAATATATAATACTACGTACGTACTAGTTATTTACATATAATTACACAATCAAGAAAGATATAAAATACGTATTAAGCTAAATCTTGTCTATAGTTATTTTTATTTTTTCAATTATATAATCCCGTCAACGAAACAATTTGTAATAAATAAACCATTTTTACTTTAATGATATGTTGGTATTTATACAGTGACACTTGTTTTATACATCTTTTTTTTTTTTTTAGTGAACATCCCTACTTATACAAAAGCACTCAAATTGATTTGTTATCTTACAAAAAGTTTTAGTGGCAATTGAGTGTTTGAAAAGGTCCGTGCTTTTCTTCGGAGTTAGCTTGAGGAGCAAAAACCAACTTTTTCATCACCATGACAATAAAAGTATGTCACTTCTTTAAACCGTGTTCTTTTAAAATTTACCTTTCTTTTCAAGTTTTATTGTGACATAACTTATACTTTACTTAGTTATACTATCACGATGACTGATATTTGTTATTTTTACTAATTGTGAAAACCAAGTCATGACGCTGAAATTCAAATAATGAAAATGGTACACGGTAAAAAAAAAAAAAAAAGTTATAAAAAGGGTTGTCTTTTGGATCCACTTTTTTTTTTTCTTTTTTCTTGAATGTTGCATCCTTTTTCCTGGGTCACTTCAAAAAAAATAGGAGGAAATACGCCAGTGGTTAGGTTGATTTATTTTGCAAGTTTTTATTTTCTTCCCCATTATAAAAAACAAAAAGGATAATTTAATACCTAATAAGAAAATGATAAAAAAAATATATATATATATTCCTATTATAGTAATAATAATAGTAATAACTTATTTTGTTTACATGGCATTGTACTTATTTATATTAAAGTGCTGCTTTAAAAAAAAAGGTATTTTTGCTAAACAACATGTCGTTATACAAACACACGCGTATATTATTTAAAAAAGTATGTTATATATATATATATATATATATTTTGCTTAGGCAAATGTGTCAGGATCAACTAAATCTTTTATTATATTAAAGTGAAAAAAAAAATTGGTTGCTATTTTCTCTCTCTACCTTCTCACGCGAACGCAAACATCTTCTTTAGAATGATAGGTAGCATGCGACTTTTTAGAATGAAAGTAAACCAGTTTTTTAAGATATCATACGTTTACATCTATTTACTCAAAATATGGGACCTTCAAGTAACTAGTAAATATTCACGCTATTACCCATGTTACTGCTACTACTCTTACTTAGTACCTACTGTTGCTAGGTTAATTAAAACAAAAGTAATTGATATAAATATGGAAGTATATGAACTATTACAACCATTTTGTTTTTAACTTTTTAATAAAAATTAAAATTTCTATCCATGATCCCATATTAACTTGAGTACCCTTTGATCTTTTACCAAAAGATTACGTATATACATATAGACAGTGAACAGTGTAGGATGTATGTTATATAAGAATATTAAATATATTTTTTTTGTATCAATTCTATATTATCTACATACAAAAAAAAAAAAGCCCATGTATATATATATATATATATAACATATATTTTAAAGATTTAAAGGGGGGGATATGCTTTTTTAACCTATAACAATTTTTTTTTTTTTTTTTTTTTTTTTGGCTCAGATATAATAATTTCCCAACAAGACAACTTTTTTTTTTTTTTGGTACTTATTTTTCTTTTACTTTTTTTTTTTTTTTGCATAATCACACCCGCATTTATAAAATAATGTCATCCCTTGCCGATGAATTAGCTGCCGATCTCGACTTTTCTGACGATCAAGCTGAAAATAGCGATGACGAACAACAACAACAAGAAGAAGAAGAACATAAAAATGATCCCATGGATACAGAACAAGATCAAAAAAAATCATTATCACCTTCTTCTTCTTCTTCTTCTTCTTCTTCACCTTCTCAACAAGAACACACCAGTCAGAGTGTTCATAATGTTTGTCATTTTTTTCAAAATGAACAAACCAAAAAAACGTTGGAGGTAAAACAGAGTCTACCCATGTGTGCGTATTTTGGGTGCTCAATGGAAACTCTCTCTTAAGATTTTTTTTTTTTTTTTTTTTTGGGGTACTATTCATCATTGGGGGGTTGACTTAAACTTTTTGTTTAAATTATATACATCTTTAGCGTATCGATTTTTTCAAGTCTAAAGATAATGAAACACAAAAACTTTCTAGAGCACCAACAGAAGAAGAAGAAGAATATAAATTAATTGTCAATGCAAATAGTATGACAGCCGATATTGATGGCGAAATTCAAGTAGTTCACAAGGTAATAATAATAATTAAAAGAGGCACTTTTTTTCTTTATATTTATATATTTATTGCTAACATTAAACGCCTTTTTTTTTCTAAAAAAAAAAAAAAAAAAAAAAAATTCAAGTTCATTCGAGATCATTATGCTTTACGATTCCCAGAACTTGAATCCCTTATTCTTAATCCAATGGACTATGCACGCACTGTAAAAGCTATTGGTAATACCGAAGAAATCAGTACAACCGACCTTAAATCAATTCTTCCTTCAGCAACGATCATGGTGATTAGTGTAACAGCAACAACCACTTCTGGAAAACCTTTATCAGATCAAGAATGGAAAATGACAGAAGAAGGATGTGATATGGCATTAAAATTAGATGCTGCCAAAAAAAAGATTATTGATTATGTTGAATCACGTATGGCATTAGTAGCACCGAATATGTCGAATGTGGTAGGAAGTTCTACTGCAGCCAAACTATTGACAGCTGCTGGTGGATTATCAGCATTTTGTAAAATTCCTGCATGTAATGTACAAGTCCTTGGTAATAATAAAAAGACAAATACTGGATTTTCAAGTGCAAGTATGGAACGACATACAGGTTATATATATGGATCAGATATGGTTCTTGCTGTACCAAGTGATTTAAGACGTAAAGCAACCAAAATTATTGCTGCTAAATGTGTATTAGCTGCACGTATTGATGTTATGAATACTTCTCCAACAGGTAAGACAAAAAAACAAAAATTCATTATTATTATTAAGCTAGGAGAGGAAGAGTAGAGATACTAATTATGTATATTTAGGTGAAGCTGGTCAAAAAATGAGAGTGGATATTGATCAAAAAATTGAAAAATTACAAGAACCACCACCATCCAAAAACACCAAAGCACTTCCTGTACCTGATGAAGGTCCAAAGAAACGACGTGGTGGCAAACGGTAATTATTATAAGATACACACACACATATATATATATAGGTCATGTTTTTTCTTTCAAAATTTTTTACTAATGACCATTCATTTCTTTCTTTTTTTTTTTTTTTTTTGTTTTGTTTAGTGTACGACGACAAAAAGAAGCTTATGCAATGACAGAATTACGAGCTGCACGTAATCGAATGGCATTTGGTGAAGCTGAAGAAGAAGTAGAATATGGTGATGAATCAGAAGGTTTAGGTATGGCAGCTAAACAATTGGGTAAAATTCGTGCTTCTATTGCAGATAAAAGGAATAAAGTCAAGGTACCCAAAAAATATCAACAAAAAACATATGGATCAAGTGGTATTACTTCTGGTTTAGCTTCTTCATTAGCATTTACACCTGTTCAAGGTATTGAATTAATTGATCCACAAGCACAAGCTGAAAGAGCCAAAAAAGCAAATGAAAAATATTTCGGTGATGGTGCATTTTCTATTGTCAAAAAATAAAAAATAAATTATTATTATTATTATTTTTTGCATATATAATGTATAATTGAAATACAAGATGAGAGGGGGGTTTTTTTTATGAGGGGTTTGAGGAGGAGAAGTAGTATGTTGAATGGATATAGGGTGGTTTATTATTATTATAATTAGGATAAAAAAAAAATTGTTGAATGGAAAATTGTGTGTGATTGAAGAAGAAAGGGATGAAGAACAAAGAAGGTTAAATCACTAAAAAAATGATTATATGAAAAAAGGATGGGTAAAAAAAAGGGGGGGGGGAGGAAAGATGTAATGACATATATTCTATTATTATTATTATTATTTAAATTTCCAATTCTGCCATGGATTGATCAATATGTTTCAATTTAAGAAATACATCACATCCATAACCATTCATGGATACTAATGTAAATGATCCACCAAAATAACGTGCATACATACGTGCTAAAGGTAATCCAAATCTATTTCAATTTATAAGTCAAAAGTCATTAAGAAAGAAAAAAAAAAAAAAAACTACAATCCTCTTTTTTGAAAAAAAAAAAAAAAAAAAAAAGATTAACTTTTTACCCTAATCCAGCCAATGGACCACCAATGCCACTTTGCATTGCCATTTCTGCAATTCCTGTAAAAATATTAGATGGATCTTCATCTTCAGATGCTTTGGCTACTGTTGTATAAGAATATTCAAATACTTGATTTAAATCATCTTCAGCCACACCTCCACCTTGATCACGAATTCGAATCGAAATATCTTCTTGACCATGACTAATTGTAATTTGAATAGGGGGTGGTTGGGATAACCCACGTTTTTTTGCAAATTCTACTGTAGCTCTTTGTGCATTTTTTAATAATTCGGTTAAAATATATTCGAGATGAACAGGAATATAAGTAAATGTAGCATCGGTATGACCATCCATGATGGTTTCTGGACTCGCTCCATAATTGAATTCACATAATTCGGCCACAAAATCTGAACATTGTTTTACCAATTGAGCAGGATTTAATTGCGTATCAATGATACCAATATATGAATTATCCGTGGTATCCCCTGTTTGTTCTTGTCGTACTAATGCAATCATTTGTTCTGCAATTAATCGAATACCTATTCGAGCATGAATCATATCATCCAAAAATGCAGCAACATCTTGTGCGTGCATATATTGTTTACATTCCAAAAATCCTATCGTTTTTTTTTTTTTTCATATAGAAATATATATATATATTTGTCAATTTTCAAGTAATTATTTATAATAATTGGTATTTTATTTTTTTTAGGAGGGGAGGGGGGTTGGGTGGGTTACCTCGTGCCAGTGTAGGAATATTATCTGCATGACGATCTACCAAATCTTTTAAATTTTCAGAATATTCAATATCGTCATTGGGTGTACGGTCATGTGAAAAAGGTTCTAAACTTTCAAACGATTCATAATAAAGTTTATAAATCTCTTTAATGTAAGGATTGGTACCCACAATAAATGGTAATGTTTGAAACGCACGAACACGTCTTGCAAGACGAACAGGTAATTCTGTACGAGCATATTGAGCACATTCTCGTAAACTGGCTTTCGTTAATGGGGGTTGACCAAAACGAACAAGTTGACTTAGTGTAACAGGACGTATAGGTCGATTGGCATACTAAATGGAAATAACAAAAAAAAAAAAAAAAAAAAAGGAAAGGAGTTTTATAAATATTGAGTTATTACAAACATATATATATATATATATATATATCTAACCGTAATGATCTTATCATCGTAAAAAGCATGAGCAGCCAATTTTTCATTCGTTTTTGTAGTAATAGTTCGTTTAATGAATAGATTTGTTTTTGATGATCGTGTTATTAATGATGGTATTGAAGAATGATGAATATAATAACGTGGCCATAAAGACCGAAATGTACAAGAAAGATTCATTTATTTTTCCTCTTGTTTGTAAAAGGGGTGGTAAAAAGATACTTTTTTAATTCTATACGTATTGGCACTAAAAGAAGGAGTTCTTTTTTTTTTTTTTTGAGAAAGGGAAAAAGCGGCGTGGGAATAATTATTCCAATCCTACGTGTCAAATATTTTCTAATATATATATATATATAGTATGGAAACACTTTTATGTATTTGTATATACAAAAAATAAAATAACGAGATTAATGCAAATAAAATGAGAAAAGAGAAAGAAAGAGAACCAAATGAGAAGCAAAGAAAATGTAAATGATAATAATAATAATAATAATAATAATATATAAATGATAAATAAATAATGAATTATGATGATGCACTTTGCGTGGTAGCAAGATCAGCTAAATTATTTGATGATAAAAATGCAAATGATATAACAAGTAAACTTGCACATATAACATCAATAATAGCAGTTCTATTATAATTTAAGTTAGTTAATTCATAATATATATATATATATATATATTTAAAAAGTTTAAAAGAAATACTAATATACTTACAGATAAGGTAATACATAGTTATCAGGATCATAACCACGTTTCCAAAATGTCAATGTCATATATTTTCCCATTTTCAATGCAATTAAAGTCTATTATATATATATATATATATATTTAGTTGAGGTAGTACAAAAAATATGCACTCTATTTAGTTATATAAACATCCAAAAAAAAAAAAAAAAAACACCATCTTAAGAAAAAATAAATAAACTTACACTGAGCATAGCAACAATAAAATAAGTAACAGCAAATGAAAAAGTAAAATCCAAATGACCCAAATCAAGAATCCAAGTTAATACCAAAAACAAGATTTGTACGGGTATATTCATAGCTAACAAAGTCCATTCTACTAATGTATATTGTTCTTGAGTCCCTGCATGTAAACATGTACTGATACGTGATGCATAAATAGATCCCAAGTTCCCTGCCAGACCACATAAAATGGGAGTTAACATGGCAAGTCCTCTATATTGTTCTACATAACGTTCTAATACAAGACCCGCAAAACTAAAATAAAAATAAATAAAAAAAAAAACATTTCCCATTTTTTGCGTATAGGTGTGTGAAATGAATAACAGATGATTCTTTCTTACTAACTATTATATAATATATAAATTATTTTTACCTTGATATAAGCATGGCAAAAATAATAGGTGACCATCCTGATAAAAGTAATTCTTTTACATGTTTATTCTTCCATACACTTTTTGCAAAAAATGGAATGGAAAATGTCATGACAACAAATAATCCCAAACTAAGTGTTGAACCTATGACAACAAGGGTTTATTTTTTATTTTTAATACTGATAAGTTGACATAATCTATATGAAAATTAAAATAAAAACTTACCACCACTATTTGAAAGTGCTTGAGCACAACCTGCAAGAATACCTAGTGTAACCACATCACCTAAAGATGAAGCCATTGGACATGCAATATTATCTATAAATATTACCGGAGTTTTTAGTACCCAGATAAAAAAGAGAAAAAAAAAAAAAAGGGGGAGGGGGAGAGAGAGAAAAACGGCTTTACCTGGATCAATTTTCAGTTTACGACTTAAAATAATTAAAAGACACATAAAAACACCCAAAACCAAAGAAGAAACAGTAGCAGAAATCATTGAACTTGTAATAATTAAAATACTGTCAGAAACAGTAGCAGGTTCATCAGGATGTTCAATGATACCCAAAATAAATGAAAAAAGACCAGCAATCGAACCGGCAATTAAGGCCTGGACTTGTATTAAAGATAAATTACCCCATACTAATGAATTTCTTGTATTCGGATCATCTAAATCACCTAAATTGGCCTATTATATATATATATATATATATATATAATTATTAATTTCATATATCTATTTGTTTTTTCTCTCCTCCTCCTCCTCCTCCCCCCCCCCACTCCCTCCTCCTCCTTTCAATCTTTTCATAATAATTTTATTACTGTTTTTTTATTAAACTTACAGAAGTTGAAAATCTTGCAGCCAAGTTCATCTCGAGGTTTCCTTTTAAATTCAGGAGTACAGGAACAAGAATGAATAGCTCCGATATTTCAACAAATACTTCCCAATGCTAAAATAAATAAATTAGTTCCACAATTTTTTTTTGGTTTGTCAATTTCATGATTATTATTTTTACCTGAAATATATCCATCATCCAACCTGCAACGACTAAACCTACTACAGACATTAATAATGATGGAAGTGCCTAAGAGTATTTGTTTTTTTTTTTTTAAAAGAAAAAAAAAATTAGATCCATTATTCCTCTTTTTTATTTCTTACCCTTGTTGCCTAACCCTTGACACAAAAAAAAAAAAAAAAAAGAAGGACTTACTTGACTTGCTAAACGAAGACCTCCTTTTATTTCAGTTGAAGCACATATAGAATTATTTTCATTATTTTCATTATAGATATGATGTGTAGAAGATACTTCTATTGATTCTCTTGATGTATCAGGTTGAATAGGTGCTTTAAAATGAATAAATGAAGAAGTGGATGAACTTCGTGCATGATGTGGATGTCGAGAAGATGAACGATTGGCTTCTACATCAAGTCGTAATTCTTTATTATTATTTTCGAGATCATGGGTTCTAATTTGTAATTCAATGGCTTCGTCGTCGTCGTCTGGCTCTTCTTTTGTAATAGGTTTTAAAGCTGTATATGAATGTGACATATTTATGTATATATATGTATATATAGAATAGTTATAATTATTATTGATGATTTATATGAAACTAGAAAACGAAAAAAAAAAATACAATGTACGTAAATAATAATAATAATAATAATAATAAAGCAGATAGCGAAAAGAGAGAAGAAAGGGTATGCAGACCGAGGAGGAGGAGAGAAGGAAGGATAAAAGTGTTTGGATTAAAAAAAAAAAAGGATCTAAAATAAAAACATTTTATAAAGACGACGATCTTTATGGTAACACAAGAAATTTATCGAAAACTTAATCCGACACCCCATATCCCGATGAATAATGTAAATGATATCATTAAAATCCATATCCTTTCACTTTTTCTTGATCTTTCATTTCTTATTTTCCAAGCTTCTAAAGCAAGAATTTGTTGTTGTAATTCTTGAAATTCTGTTTGCATATCATCTGTTCTTCTTTTATATTTTCTTTTCATTCGATAAATTTCTTGTTCCAATGAATCCATTCGATCATGCAACATCATTTGAGGATCGACAATGGTAGTTGTTCCTGTTGTTGTCGGAGCTTGTTGTGTTATTGCAGTTGTTGTTGTTGTTGTTGTAGGAGGAGGAGGTATTGGACTATTATTATGATAATCACTGGTATTTGTACTTATGGTATTATCATTGTTATTATTTGTTGTTACTGCTGTATGAATGATTTTAGATGTACGCTGTTGTTGTCCTTGTATTTTTTTTTCTTTTTTTTGTTGTTGTCGTAAAGAAGTAGATAATAATCCAAGTGCTTGTATTTCATAATGTAACTTTTCAACCATACTAGCCATATACACATTTTGTATTAATATGCCTTGTGACAAATATTCTCGTTTCAATGGCATATTACCAACTACCATACTATCGGATATAACACGAGATGGATGTTTCTTCATGGTTCCACCTAGTGATAATGTTTGTAAATCATATAACAATCCTTGCATTACATCCCATATGGCATTCGATACTGGTTTTTTATTATCCCCTTCCATCATTTCATGTCCATCTTCTTCATGATCCAGTAAAAAATCATCTTGTTGTTGTTGATCTAATTTATGTTGTTGTTGAAATGTCTCATAGGCATGAATGGCCCAACGTACCAATCCATTTTCCATTCGATCTTTACAAATCATTCCTGGTTGTCGTTGTATTCGTGAAATTTGAGTTCTAATTTTTCTTGATCCTGACAAAACTTCTAATCCATTCCCTGGTATAGTATATGTTTCCAAAAGAGCACTTGTCGAATACATGATATTAGGAATCGATTCAATTTTCCAATTATGAACTAATTCATTTCTTACTAAATTATCCGAAGAGAAACAATCATCTAATTGAGATGTTAAAAGATAGTGTAATTCATGTTCTACACCAAGGACACTCGCCATATGTCGTGCTTTCGGTAATGATACCCAAACATCACAAAAAGGAAATTGAGGTAGTAAGAAATCAATTTGATAATGATGATCTTGACTATAGATAGTGTTATTATTGTTATTGTTGTTTAATTTAAAAAGAAAAAGACCTTCTGTCAAAGTTAAGCCACATGCTTTCCAAAGCTGTCCTGCTGATATGACATGGTGGTCGAGATCGTAGTCAATGAGACGATAAATGGGTGTTCCATGCCATTCACATTGAAATGTGGGAAACATTCGGTTTTTGTTTTTAATGAATAATGCATCATGGTCTGCACTCGCTTCCCAATTATATAACAGTTGAAATTGAATGGGTAATGGAGGTGGTAAACTGGATGAGGATGGTGAAATAGGATTGTCTTCTTCCTCGTTAGTATCATTGTTATTGTTGTCAAGTTCTTCATTTTTATAATGATTCATGGTTTTTTTTTTTTTTTTTCGGTTATTATATACTTTTACAAAAGTTTTTTTTTTTAATGTTACGTTGTTTGTTTTTGTGTGTGTGTATATATATGAGTGGAAATAATAGGTATTTGTGAATGTATGTGTGAATGGTATGTGAAAGAAATACAAAAAGTGTGTGAGTTAGAGGAAAGAAAAGATAAGTTTTTTTTTTCATATAAAAAATATGGGTGTTACACATAAACATGTGGTTTTTTTTTTTTTCATTGATTTTTAACTTCATTATGTTCTTCTTCTTCCAATTTAATATTTCTATTGGTATATTCATACATTACATTAAGATGTCTTGTTTGAAGCAACTTAATATCCTCATAAACTAATTATCATTTAAAATTAGTTTTTCTATTTATTCCTTGAGAAAGAGTTGATTTCTTTTTTTTTTTTTCCCCATGGTTATACCAATAATATATATTTACCTTGTTCAATAAATTCTTTGTTTGGATCAGCTTGAATCCACATATGTTGTAAAAAATTTAATAAAGAACCTGTTAATAACATTGCTTCTTCAAGTGGTAAAGCAGCTAAATAAGCATGATCCAATTTAAATGGATTATTTGGACATGAATCAGTCACCATGACAAACACTTCTTTAATCATTTCCCATAATGCCACATCTAAAAAATAACCATTATTTAGTCATAAAGGATTAAAATTTAATATATAGATATAGATAAATTTACCTTTTCTTCTCCAAGTTTCTGTTGTATCTAATGTCATTGGATATAAATCATCAGAGGATCGATTCTATTTTTAATAAAAAAAACTTAGTTATTTAAATATGATATATTATATATTTACTAAGAAAAGAAAAGAATTTTTTTTTTTTTTTGTTTACATAAATATAAGGACATTTGTATTTTGCATAACCTGTAATTAATACAATAGAATATTTTGATTGTAACTAATTATATTATATATAATTTTAGAAATGAATTCTCTTTTCCTCTCATACAATTTTTTTTTTCGGGGGGTGGGGGTGGAGGATAATGAATAACCTTTTTGAGTTCCTGATCCTTCGGATTGATCGGCACACGTTCCGCCAATAATGTTTTTCTATTAAAAAATCCCCCCCCGCAGCAGCAGCAATTTGTAGTGTAGTGTGTGTTAGTCATCATTTATTATCTTAACACTCTATATATATAAAAAAAAAAAAAAAAAAAAAAAACTTACGGTGAAGAAGGTTGTTGAGAAAAATGATCTTCTTGAGTAGAAGATTGAGAATAGACATCATTGGGCATTAATGTCCATTTTTCTTGTTTATATTCAATATTTTTCGGTATCAATAAAACCAGTTCTTCACGTCCACGCATAAATGTTTCAAAATATTTGAATCCCTAAAAAAAAAAAAAAATTAAAAAATTTGTTATATATTCTCTTTTTTAAAATATTAAAAGAATAACTTACTCTAAGAGTTCCCAAGGTTCGACATTCTTGTAAAAAATTCGTAATTCTTGACTGATCTCGTCTTAAATCCTACTAAAACACATTATTATTTTGTTTCTCACTCTCCGTCTCTTTTTTTTTTTTTTTCTTTTACAATTGTTTCAATAAATAGCATCGTATAACTATTTTTTTTTTTCAAAATGTAACTAACCCCCGGGTCTTGACCAAGCATTCCTTTTTTTTAAAACTATTTTTTTTTTGTGGTTTCAGATTGCAAATTACAACAGAAAAGAAAAAAGAGAAAAAAAAAAAAAAAAAAAAGGGAAAGAGATTTTTTTTTTTTGAGTTGCTTCTAAAATAACTTTGGGTTTCTTGTATTACGTTTTATATATAATAGTTTTGAGAAACTGAGTTCACGTGTCCTTCCTTACCCCCCTTTTACCTTTCATGCTTTTTTTTTTTTCAAAAAAAAAAAGAAGAAAAAAAAAGGACAACGCAAAAAACAGAACTCGAAAAAAAAAAAAAGAGAAAAGAGAAAATATATATATATATATAAAAGGGAAAGGAGAGAACAGTGAACAAAGATTCCACACGACACAATAACAATAAAAAAAAAAACGCAATATTGCCTTAACGCGAAAAAATGGAAATAATAATAAAAGAAAAGGGTTATGATAAAAAATTACAGTTAACAATAAAACCACCTGATATTTGTTTGTTTGTGTTATATGCAGTTTGTTTTTATACTAAAAAAAAAAAAAAAAGGGAAGAAGAATATAAAAAGAAATAATAATAATAATGTAAAATTGTGAGGGGAAAGGGAGTGTGTGAGTTGGGATATATAATTATTGTTCAAGTAAAAAAAAAAAAAAGAGGTTTTTTTTGTGGGGTAGAAGGGGAGGGGGAAAGTTTCCAGTTTTATTATTCCTTTCTTTCTTTCTTTTTTTTTTTTTTTTTTTACTTTGTTAAAGAAGCAAAAGCAATTTCCACATGTGCTTTCAATTGGTTTTTATCATACATAAGATGTGCCAATTCATGAAGATCAATACTATCCAATAAACGAATGGTAACTTTGGGTGCTTGTTTAGTTCCCGTTGCCTAGGGTTATAAATTTTTGATTTTTAGTATCCATCTTCAAAAATATACCTCTATTAAACTTTTAATTTATTACCTTGACAAGAGGAAAGAGTCTATCACCCAATTGTTGTTTCTTTTCATGTGTAGGTTTACCATCAAGTGAAGAAAGTAATTTTTCAACTTCTTGAACTTGTTTAATTTCCCCATTTTTACTATTACTTGTTCCATTTGTATTATTATTATTCTTTTTTGGAGTAGTTGGAGAAGGAGGAGATAGTGATTTTGCAACTTGTGTTGAAGAAGTAACAGGTTCTGCTGTTGGTACTGATGCTGGTGGAGG
Source organism: Circinella minor (assembly GCA_016758965.1). Taxonomy (NCBI): domain Eukaryota; kingdom Fungi; phylum Mucoromycota; class Mucoromycetes; order Mucorales; family Lichtheimiaceae; genus Circinella; species Circinella minor. The sequence continues at coordinate 27,117 of JAEPRB010000288.1, forward strand.
AGCAACAATAGGGATTGCTTTAGATACACGTTGTGGTTGTTGTTGTTGTCTGAGTGATGAAGGTGTAACAGCCATTGGACTATGATTACTATTACTTGTTGGCAAAGGTGTCATATCTCCTTGTTGATTTGATCTGCTGATATATATATATATATATTCCCCCCACCCCAAATAATAAATCACAAAAGTATAAATTACTTATTAATATTTCTTTCTCATGATGATTATTTTAAATATAAAAACTTACACATTATGATCAAATCCATCATTTTCTACTATGGGTCGTTGTTCTACTCTATCTTCTTCTTCTTCTTCTTCCTCTTCTTCATCATCAAAAGTCTCTAAAGCATCCACAGCTAATTGAATTTTATCTTTCAAAAAATCTTGATTGAAAAGACATAAAGAACGTTCTTTTCGTTTTAATGTCAATAACATTTCAACAATATCAGATACAGACTTTCCATAATCACCACATCGCATAACAGCTTCCATTAATCGTTGTTTTTGCATCGAAGCACTTGATTCAGTCATGACAGAACTGACAGATTCAAGAGATCCTTTACGTCTTAATGTTGGACGTCCACCAGTCTGTTGTTGTTGTTGTTGTTGTTGATGTTGTTGTTGATGATGATGATGTGTTCTGGTATTGTTATGGTTATTGTAATCATTTTGTTGATGTTGTGGTAAATGTTGTTGATGAGGAGGAGGTGGAATATTATTGGGTCGCGGTTGAACATTTAATCCAGAAGCTAAAGAAGCAAGTGATGGACCGGTACTACTTGCACCAGACATGGGCGATGTGGAAAATGGAGGGGATAAACGCAATGGATGTTGTCCAAAATTGGACTCAGCTGCAGAAAACTATGATTATATAAATGCATATTAGTTTTTTTTTTTTTTTTATTTGATATGATCACGTATAATCATATATGCAATCATTTTTTTTTTATTTTCTCACTCTTTTTTTTTTTTAACGATCATGGATGAAACACTAACCTTGCGATGCATGGGATGAGGCGGAGAAGGTCTTTTTTGTCCAACTGATTTCATTGTCATGGCAATTTGGTCTACATTATCAATACCTAAACCATTTACTTGAGAAGGCACTAATGATAAAAAAAAAAAAATAGTAATAATGATATTAATATACTTGTATTCCCCCATTTTTTTTTTTTTTTTTACTTTTCTGGGGTCCATTGAAAAAAAAATGTTTATAAAAAAAAAATAAACCCTTCTTTGTATGTTTATGTTGGTTTTGGACCCTTTCAAAACATTTATATATATATAAATATATATATGTTACACCCCTTTCTACCCCTTGATAAAGATTGAAAAAAAAAATTTAATACATACTATTGATAGGTACAGGTGGCATAGACATATCATAAGGATGTCTGGTATCATGCGAGGAATAAGGTGTACCCATGCCGGCAGCAGGGTTTGTTGTACCCGAAGCTACAGAAGCCATGGCGCTAACAGCTGCGGAGGCAGCCGATGTATTATTATTATTATGATTGCTATTATGGTGAGGACTACGAACAGGTGTTCCAATTGGATTCATGAAAGGCATCGCGTTTGCTGAAGAGATAGGTGAATGACCATGATTATGATTATTATTATTGTTGATATTGCTATGGTTACCGTTATCATTCATATTATTGTTGTTAAGTATAGGTGTAGTACCACCTACACCAGGTTGTTGTTTTTCTTGTCGAGGTTTTTTAGGTTCATGATAAGCAACAATAAGTTGTTTTGCTCCAATCAATTTACCATTCATCTCTTTCAAAGCAGCAGATGCGTCTTCTGATTTGTCATAACTAACGAATCCATATCCTTTTGATTGACCCGTTTGTGGATTACTCATGACTCTTGCAGAAACAATACGACCGAATATACGAAACATATTAAATAAATCATTGTTGGTTACAGAAGAATCAAGATTCTTGATATAAAGATTCATATAATCGACGTAACCTGAATCTGACTTGTCAGAAGAATGTTGAGGTGATGTAGCTGGAATATTAATGTTGGGAGTGTTGTTACTATTATTATTATTGGTATTACTGTGGGGAGGAGTCAATGTTGACTGCTGTTGTTGTTGTTGTTGAAGAGACAGCAACATGAAAAACCAAATATACATACAAAATTTGAAAATAAAATAAAAAAAAATTAATATATATATATAGATATATATGTATAAAAAAAAAAAAAAAGAAAAAAGAAAAGCACAACAGAAAAGGGAATATGAGCCTTTTTTTTTTTTTTAGTAGTGACGCGCTGTGTGATGTGGAACCATCTTTTTTTTTTTTTTCAAAGCAGCAGCATAGGATATAAAAAAAAAAAGTGTGTGTGTAGGCGTATAATGTATATGATTGGAAGTTTGGGGGTTGAGATAGAGATAGAGAGAGAGAGAGAGAGAGAAAGAGTAGGACAGATATAAAAAAAAAAGTATAAGGTAATTTTTTTTTGTTTTGTTTGGTAAACAAATAACGAGTAAATTAAAGTACTTACATTTCTATTGCTCTGACCTGTTGATGGTGTTGTAGGCCGGGTTTTGGATGGCATAAAAGATTCAACGTTACTTTTTTTTTTTTTAATGAATAAAAAAGAAAATTAAAAATTAGTCCAATATTATTTTAACATATAAATGCCGTAATATAGTTTTTTTTTTTTTTTTACCTCCCCCAGTTATCTCTCTCTCTCTCTCTCTTTTTTTTTCCATCTTCCACATCCTCCCTTCCATAGTAACTAATTCTTCCTTTGCCTCATGTAATCCTTTCCCCCGAAAACCACCCACCCCTCATTTCCATTGTTTGAATCCCATAAAAAATAATAAAGAGAGAGACAATTGATTAGAATAATTATGAAAGGGAAAAAGCAACCGTGCTGAACCCCTAAATAGATATCAATTCTCTCTCTTTTATCTTTTTCAAGGATTACCTATTATTATTTTTACTTACAGAGTATTCCCTTCCAACATTTTACCATCCTAGTTAATAACAAAAAAAAAATTCCAAAGAGTTAGATAATATAACCATTACACAATTCAATTGAAAAAAAATAATAATAATATTTTCCCTCCTTTTTCCTACTCTCTCTCTCTATTTTTTTTTTTTCCTCTCGAAATAGTACACTTACCATATGATTTTGTGCTTCATCTGAATCACCTTGAAAAAAGTATTGAATAAAAGCAGTACCTCGAAATCCTTTACCTTCAACAATAGGTTTACATAAACTTAAAGGACCAAAAGGACGGAATAAATCATATAAACCATTATTATCAATTCTCAAAGGCAAATTTTTGACGTGTAAAATAGATCCTTTGGCTTCATGTTCAAATGAACCATCGTGCGATAAATGAAATTGTAACTTGCTATTGTTATTTGGAAATGTAAAACCATTATATAAAGAATAAACGCGATCGGCTAATAATAAGATAAACAGAATTAATAATGATTTGTTTTCTTTTCAATCCCCTTTTTCCCTTCCCCTCCCCCTTTTTTTTTTTCTCTCATTCTTTTTATATTAATCCAAAACTTTTCCAATCTTTTCTTCTTTCCCCCCCCCTCCTCGTCCATCGCACATAAATAAATCCTCCCCCCCTCCGCCGTTCCTGATGTTTTAAAATAATAATCTTTTTTTTTTTTTTTTTTTACCTAATTTCGAATCAGAGAATTGTAAATAACCACTACTGCCATCAGGATGAATATTAACTCTAAATAAGAAAAATAATAATTATTGGGGGAGAAGGGAAACAACAACAACCAAAAAAAAAAAAAAAAAAAAAAGGGGGGGTTGGTTTAAGAAAAAGAGAATTAGTAATAAGTATAATTGAGAGCAAAAAACTGTTTTGAACAATAATAATAAAAACAACCAACTCTCCCCTTTCCCTCCTTTCTTTTTATCCCCTTTTTTTTTTTTTTTTCTTTTGCAATTCTCCCTTTTGTTTTATTTTTTTAAATATAGATTAATAACTTACTCTGTAGGTTGACATTCTTGAACTAAAGTACGAATATCTGATTCATGAATAGACCCATCAAGTCCATCAAAATAAAGGGTATCAGAAACAATGCCATCCTTAGGGTCACATACTAACGAAATGGAATCTTGTCGATTACTTTGTGTAGAAGTAGAACTTGTTTTACTTTTTGGTAATCGGATTATAGGTTGATAAGGGTATGCTTCCGCCATGTCGTTCAATTGCTGAATAATGGGTGTTGTTGTTGATTTAAATAATAGTAATTTATGATAGATCAAAAAAAAAAAAAATATAATATATATGTATATATAAAAGGTCGTCAGGTTTCTCTTTTTTTATCCTTCACTGTTTTCGATTATGTCCAAGTAAAATCATTATTTGATTTTTCGTTGTTGTTTTTTTTTTTTTCGTGATATTTATATATATATAAATCAAAAGAAAAAAAAAAGTCAATTTACCGATCCGTTCATTGTTGACGGGTTAAAAAAAGAGGGGGGGGAGAGAGGAAAGGGTAATGATGTTTGAAATGTATAACTGGGTATATATATTATTGATAGAAAGGAAAAAAAGAAAAAAAGAAAAAATATATGTTGTATTTTTTTTGTACCTGGGAGAGTTTTATGAGGACAAAGAAAGAAACTTTAGGTTGCCGTGGTAGTGGTTGTAGTGATTGATGATGTTATTATTATTATTGTTGTATATATATATATATATATGTATATATGTATATATGTATATAATGTATATAAATAAATAAATAAAAGTTTAATATATATAAAAATAAAAATAAAAATCAGGCCAGTTAATGTTCTTCTTTGAGGTCTGTGATTATATATGTATTAAATATTCCTCCTTGTTGTTGTTGATGTGGATGCTGATTTGCTGTATTATTATTATTATTATTGTTATAATATATGTATATTTATATGCGTTGTTTTTGTTTGTTTGTTTGTTTGGTATATATGTAAACTTCTGGATTGGGTGAAAAAAAAAGAAGAAGAAGAAGAAAAAGGCTTTAGTGTTTATATTTGCCTCGAATAATTTGATATAATAATTGGCTGTGTATATATTAAAAGTGTATAAGAATTAAAAAAAGAAAAGAAGAAAGAAAGAAAAAGAAAAAAGGGGAGAAAAAGAAAAAGGACCTTTTTTTTTTTTTGCGTTCGAATGTTTATAGTAGTTGTGTTGCGGGTGTATAAAATAAATAAATAACACAAGACTCGCAGTAAAAGGGACAAATGCCAAAAAAGAATTATATCTAGAGAGAGAGAGAGAGAGAGAGAGAGAGAGAGAAGGTAAAAAGAAAAAAAAAGAATAAGAATGTAATAGTCGGAATTACGTTAAGAGCACGCGCTCACCCGGCTTGTGTAACTTTTATATATATATAAAAAAAAAAAGTTTGATTTCAATAATTATATACTATATACAAGCTTGATTATAGTTTGTTGTTATGGTAATAATGGATTTCTGTCGTCGTTAACAATGAACAAATGACAGTAAGTATATATATATATATGTGTGTGTTTTGTTAATTCTGCATGTAAAATAAATAATTATTTATTAAATCAAAAGGGTTAAGCTAAATCAATAATTTACCCAAAAAAGATATGTAAAAAGTGAAGGGTCCCTTTCAAAGCAAGAGTTTTTGTGTGCCCCAAATCCCTTATTCCACATTTTTATCTCCTCTTTTTTACTTACTCTCCTCCCTCCCCCCCCCCTCTTTTTCTTCTCTCACTCCTACCCCCCAAGAAGTAAAAAAGAATATCAAAAAGATATATAACACATATAAAAAAAAAACGCATATACTCTAATATACAATGTAACAAGTAGTTATCCATTTCTTATATATAATACAAATCTTTCCATCCTTATAGAATTGAAAAAAAAAAAAGAAATATCAAATTATTTTATTGTCTGAAAAAAGTTATCTGACACGTTGACACGTTATTCGTGGATATTTAGTATAAAAGAATTTCCCATATCACGATTATTTGAAATGAACCCAGCCAACAGCGTTGTTTTATAGGTTAGAAAAGAAAAGTCTATTTTGTTCTTCATTCTTATTTTTTAAAAACCCATTCATTTCCTCCCTCCCTCCCTCCCCCCAAAAAAAAAAAGTGAACTATTCATAAATGTAGATTAGCTTCATGCTTTTTAACCTTTGTTTTTTTAATGATCGATTTCAATGTTTTAGAATATCTCATTAAAAAAAAAAGAAAAGGAATTAAAAACTGTTACTGATATTTCGAATACCTAGGAGATAAATACCAACTTATGAACAACAACAACAAAAAATAGATGTACATAAAAAATAGAATTTAGAACGCAAGTCCGATGACGTACAACATATAAATGTGTAGAAAGATCATCGTCTTACTTTTTTTTTTTTTTTATAGTTTATACTCCTTTTTTTTTCAAATTAAGGGAGCATATATACATTTATATTTCATCGTATATACGTAGTAAATAGTTGACCCAAAAAAAAAAAAAAAACTATTATGGGCTGATACATAATATTATCTCCCGATGATAGAAGACTACACACAATGACAAGAATTGTTACTCATATCCCTTTAAACACGCAGTTTATCCTGAAAATGGTAATTCATTTATCATAATAAACATTTAAGACAGATCCTTACAAAGTCAACTCGTTTTCTTCGTACTACCCACGGAAGGAGATTGGGGGGGGGGAGGGGTTGTGGATTATTATATCTATAAACCGACATTATTATAAACTAGTCAGAGAACAAGATATAGGTTATACAAAATCTGAAGATAAAAAGATCCCCACGTTTTTGAAAAGAACATAAAAAAAAAAAAAGGCGGAATAGAGACAGAGACTTTTTTGTTGGTTCATTTTTAAATACTAATTACGCTATTTACAATATGATTTCCCATAATTGTATTAAAAGAAAAATCTTCCCCTCCCTCCACGTTGTTGTTGATCGAAATAAGTAAATGAATAAAAATCAAAAAAAGTTTATACTTTTTTTTTTTTTTTTAGTAAAGATGAAATAAGATCATCGTTATGAAATGACCACATTATTATTATCATGGTAATTATTATTATTTATTACTATGCCAACCTTAATTGTTTCGCACACATGGTTACAAACATATTATAAAGTTGTTTTATGATAATAATAATGATTACGCATAGTGTATGATAACAGCTTTTCTTTTACCAAGTTGATCCACATGTTTTTTGTGTCAAGAAAACAAAAGCAGCATACATGCTGTATGGAAAAAAAAAATTATACGTAGTAAAGATCAAAGTTTGCTAACAAATCAAAAAGTAGAGTAGAAAAAAAAAAGTTGATTTTGGTGTATACGTAACAATAATCTCTCCCCCCACACACACACACTCCTTGTTCTACATGGTACAAACCACCCCCTTACCTTGGAAACAAACTTATTTATATACAATAAAATTAATACAATTATCTGTAGTACGTAACTTGCTTCTTTACATTGATTAATGCAATGATCTGTTGTGATACACATAATGTCATCAGTGTTTAACCCTTCCCCCCCCTCCCCTGCGTCCCAACTTCTTTTTAGTTCGTTTCTTTTTATATGTGTACACATGGTAGACTTGAAAATCTTTATGTGCTTCAACCATAAATTGGAGTACATAAGTGGAATGTGCGTAAGAATGAGAAAATCTCGGTATATAGTATTTAGTCATGAACGATTTATTTTGAAACTTCTTTGACATGTAATAAATAAAGAAAATTAAATTGAATGACTTTCTCGTTAATTTGATATATATATATACGTATATAAAATAAATTATATATATAAATGAGTTGAGTTAACATGAAAAAAATAATAAGGATATATTATTGTTTGGAGCATGCTTTGGTGGTGACTCGGATCTATACAATAAAATATATGAAAAATTAAAGTGGACCGGGAAAGTGAATGTACTTTTTGTAAAGAACTATATATATAATCCTTGATATTTCATCTCATTTAATTTCTAGGATGAAGACTTAACATGTGCGAACCAATAATTAATGAATTAGATTATATCAATATATTCAATTGCTTATTATTGTCTAATTAAAATTATTATAAACGGGTCATAATATATATATATATATATATGGCAAATATAAATCTACAAAATTTGATGGATGGCTTTCACTTGATCCTATTTTATTATACACATTCACCCAAAATAAGTTATATCCGATTGACAATTTCCTTCATAACGAAAGAAGTGTAAATGATTAGGAAAATAACAGTGTTTCCTCTGTATATTCATATTCTTTTTTGCTTTGGGAAATATTGAAATAACAAGACCTAATCATGATAAATAATAAGAGGTGGGGAATAGTGATTTACTTTTGTGCTACGTGAATAAAAGTAATCTATCGTCAGTAAAGTATTTCATAACACTAGAAATTGGGGTTTCGCATTCTTGTTTATTCATTTTTTAAAAAAACAAGTTGTCAAATCAACGCAATCACTCTCTCTCTCTCTCTATATGTATATATATCTGCATATTCTCATATTACACTAGCTATTATTATTTATCAAAAGTATAAAAACTCTATTACATAACACCTTACAAATAGTATACATATACTATTATTAATCCCATTACACTTTACATTTATACACACACACAATACACATTTGAAAAAAAGTGGCTTATAATATATTTTTTTAATCCAGTTCATTTCTGAATTGAACACCCCAATTTTTATTAAGGAAAAGATTTATTTTATAATGAAGTAATTCTTATATTAAGAGCTAAGATTAACTTAGAACTTGGAGAATTGCTTGGAGGCGCTCTTGGCCTTTTGGACCTTCAAGACGTTGAAACGGATGGTCTTGGAAAGGGGACGGCATTGACCAACGGTAACAATGTCACCACTAAAACGAAAAAAGAAAAAAAAATTTACAGCGTAAGTATAAACCAAGTTGGACATCAAAGGCTTGGTAAGCCGCTACCTTACCAACTACCTCGTCCGAATATGTAAAATAAGAAATAAAAATAAAAAAAAATGTATGTAACAAACATACACTTTCAGTTTTTTTTTTTATCTTCTTATTTTTACTCTTTTAACAAAACTCCCCCCCTTCCTTTTTTTTTCCAAATTCTATTTCAAAACATATAATTATAAAAGAAAAGGAAGGGAAAAAAAAGCCAAAAGAGTAATAATCTTTTTTTTCTGTAATAATTCGAACGAAGGAAGCAGCTCACCAAGCAATTTCAAGATCAATAATAAATAAAAAAGAAAAAAAAAACTTACGTTTCAACAGCCAAGTTATCGAAAGCAGGGGACAAATGAGCAGAGATGTTAGTGTGACGCTTTTCGTAACGGTTGTACTTGGGAACGTAGTGAAGGTAATCACGACGGAGGACAATGGTACGCTTCATCTTGGTGGAGATGACAACACCGGTCAAGATACGACCTTGAATGTTGACTTCACCAACCCAGGGACATTTCTTGTCAACGTAGTTACCATTCTTGGCTTCAACGGGAGTCTTGAAACCGTGGCCAACATCCTTAACCCAACGCTTGGAGCGCTTGGCAGGGTTCTTGGAGTTTTGGAAAATACCGTGTTGCTTTTGGTAGGCCTTTTCGGTCTATTTGAAAAAAAAAATAAAATAAAATAAAATAAATAAATAGTAATAAATTATTTAGTTTTCAATGTTTATTAATTGTCTATCGTAATGTTTTTGAAAAAAAATAAAAATAAATTTTAAACCTACTTGAATATCCATGGCGAAATGAACAAGGAAAGAGGAAGAACAAACTAACTACACCTTCTGACTGCCTTGATATACCCATTGTGTATCGGACATTCACGAAAAAAAAAAATCTTTTTAATTTTTTACTCGTCACAATGAATTTCATTGGCTACTATTTTCAAGCCACTCAATTTTTTTTTTTTTTTTTTTTTTTTTTGCATTACTCTCAAGAGCGAGACATACATCTATCAGGCACCTTTAATGTTTTGTTTCAGACCTATATGAAAGTCTGGAGGGAAAAGATTTTTATCATTCAAATCAGTTCCTCCCAACGTATATGAATATGCTAATAAAGAAAAAAAGCAATGAAATTGTTTTTGTTTATGACATATCAAGTAGGACACATATAATCAATAGAATCCGTGTAGAATCATCGCTCACCATAATGTTGATTAACTTGTGCTTCACATAATTGAGAAATATGTTTTTCTTCTTTTTTCGTTATCATTAACCTTTATATTCACTTTTTGAATATATATATATTTGAACTTACTCTAGCTGAAGCAAAAGAGTCGGTGTTACGCAGCTTCAATTCTAACTGTTTTGCATGATTTCAAATGTAGCTAGTAAATTGTATTTACACTTGCTGAAAAAGATAATAAGTAGGAACATACGAAATAGTGCTGCTGGCAAGAGCAACGCAGATCTGATCCAAAAATTAATCTTTTTGATAATGTCGTCAGTAGGTAGAATATGTAGAGCCTTAAATGTGTTGATCTTGATCATCATATATTTCGCTATAAATATTTTCTTTGTTGACGATTCGTTCCTTGTTGAACTATAGAAATGATTGTTTTTTTTTTTTTGATAATGGTCGCGTTTAGTAGCAGTTTTTCCTACGACATAATTTTTGAGGCGTTATGAGGGAAGCCAACGATGAATCCTTTATTTAAAATCAAACGATGTCGATCACGAGATGAAGTTGGTAAGTATAAAATTGGATCAATAATACACTTTGACAGAAGACAGACAGATAGTTTTTTCCGATTTGAAACCACGTATTTCAAATTTTATCGTCGTGTGTTTGTCCTACTGCTGTATGGACTATATTTTCTAATGAAATTGGCGCCATTTTCTACGTACGTACCATTAGCATACTGTTTCTTTTAAAGTCTTCCAATTTCCCAAATTATCGAGGTGTTGGACTAAGCAATTCTTTACCCAATTGCTCTATTATAGTATAAACAGTGCAAAATAAAACCCTATACAATACGGTAGTCACTAAAAAATCGTGCTATCACTCCCCCATGAATGTGCTACATTTTACTCTACAATCTTTGGTCATGTTATTGTCCCTGTCTTATTATTCTGTCGTCTTCAATATTTAAACTTTGTACCACGTTATAAATTTTAAAAGAGATTAAAATATGTACTTATACTTTTCTAATAACTTTTGATACTTGATGATACAATAAAAAGGACCTTATAATGATCAGATTATATATGTGTAGATAGCTTGTATTATTCTTATTTGCCAGCAAAGCTAATTATAAATATCATACAATATTCACCGAATATACTCAGTTATTAGATTATTATGACTGGATAAATAAAAAAGAACAAAAAAAAAAAAAAAGATTGAGCCTTTTCGTTATCATTATCAAGTTTTATTATTATATATTTATATATAAATATATGAACTGCTACGTACGTCATGTTGAATCATAGGAATTATAAAGAAACTTAAAGCGTCAAATTTTATAGCATAATAATTTTTACGTACGTACACTTCAAACCTGTTCGCAAAAACAAAAGAATACATCTGTGTTAACTCAAAGCTTCTTATTATTATTATTCTCATTTTTCTACGTATTATACAACAAACTTTTTCCTTGTCTCCCCTTGACCTTATCCGATCTTTTTTCATAAAAATAGCATTTAATAATTTATTGTTTGTCCTGTATCTTACCATGAATATATATAAGATTGAAAATCATAAGATAACTTTTTTTTTTAAAACATTTTATTTCAATAATAAAAGTAATAGAGAAAAAGGAAACGTTTTGATAGTAGTAATAAGGTGTACCTCTTTGAATAAAAAACTACAGCACACTTATATATTTAAGATACGTATGTGTTTGCTTTACGTATTATGCGAAGCAACAAAAGATCGTAGGTTATAATTCTTTCAATAATATTTTTTTTTTAATTCTGGCGCCACAAGATTAGTATTGAGCTTATCAGAGATTACTTGTAGTACCAGTATATTATTGTTATTATTATTGGCGCTGTCATATATTATTAAGTAACAAACATAATTGAAAAAAAAGACAATTACTTAGAGACAGCAAAAACTACGTTACTATTTAAGGCTACATTCACTCTCAGTCACTAACAAGATCGCCATACGCACGGGCCTCCTTCACAGATATTATGGGATGAAAAAAAAAAACTTTTGGTTGGAAGAATTTTTGGATATCTATAGTAATCTATATTAAAACATTCCTTTTTCTTGGTTCATATAACTGTTAATTATTACTCATAGGAACATTTATTTTTTTTATACCAGCTACTCTTGGTAATTGTTGTCTGTACTTAGTGTCAATTTTGATAGTTTTCCAAATTTGACAGTGTACCCATATGAAAAGTTCTTCAAGATTTCTCATTGGGTAATATGCTTTTCAGACCTAACTTTTTTTTTTTCATATTACGTATGTATTATTATGCACATTCCTATTGTAGTACTTTCTTTTTCTTCTAGAACATTGAGCATGAAGCATAAAAATATGAAACGATTGTCAAAAGAAATATTCTTTTCCATTACGTATTATTGTTTTCCATTCAATTGTTTTGTGCTAATCAGCTTTTTTTTTTCTTTAGAAATGAAGAACGCGTATTTATTTTTATGGCCTTTTTTATCTACATGACAAAATAAAGTTTTACTGTACTTCTTTTTTTCTTGACAACCTTTTTACCCATCTCCCCTTTTCTTCTTTATTTTGTTTCTAACTCCATTTTTATTATTTATTATACCATAGTGACAGAGTATGTTTTTTTTTCTCCAAGTCATATATCTTGACATTGTTGGTTCCTAACTCAAAATATTTATAAAAAGCCCTGGAATTAATTGTTATTAAATCACTGTACGTAGAGACAACGCAACAACATACGTGTTGTATTGTGCCTGTGTGTGTATGTGCGTGAATGGAGGTGAATGAGAGAGAGAGAGAGAGAGAGAGAGAGAGAGAGAGAGAGAGAGGAGAGAGGGAGAAAGGAAGCTGTATAAATTAAACTAATTATTGTTCTTTATATGTATATATAGCTTAAACAGATTGGCTGGGAGGCTGGCGCGAATGTGGGACAAAAAGTATGTCGTGGTGTTACTGAAAAGCATATGTATATTACCATAAGTACTACACACGTCTTTCGTCCAGAGTTGGATTGTAAGTCCATGGAACGGTTCCTTTGGTGTCTCCTTGGTAAAGGTCTTATTTAAGGTACGTGATATTATTTAAAAATATATATTTGAATTATGATACTACTACACACGCCTTTAGGTCAGAATTAGATTTTAGGTCCATTAAGCGATTCTTAGCGTCTCCTGGGTAAAGAAAGCTCTTAAAGGTACGTGATATTATGTAAAGAACAATATTTAAATTATGATACTATACAGGCGTTTGGGTCAGAGCTGGATCGTAGATCTGTATCAAGTAGTTCCTTTGGTGTCTCCTTGGTAAAGGTCTTAAAGGTATATAGTTTATTTTACTTTTTTAAAAAAAAAACTTGTATTATTTCATGTATCACATAAATAGAATATATAAATGATCATCTTAAAACCGCAAAGTGTAAATAGTTTCATGATACGTAGAATGCATAATAGTGACTTGATTTGTGTTATCAAATGCAATAATTATGACGATCATTCTATTGAAATTACTGCCTTATACATGGATTTGATCATTGCAACTTGATATCATACTAAAAAAAATATTCATGCTAGCTAACAAAACATCTTTTTTTTTTATTGTAACTATTTATACAGTATTAGATGGAGTTGTCATCAAACAAGAATCTTATTTTGAATTCATATGAAAAATCAATTAAAATTTAATCCGAACTGATTGCTTATATACGTTTTTTTCAACAAGTCAACAAAGATAATAACTTGTTCTTTAAATAGATGACTATAGTGATTAAAAGTCCACTCTATTTGTCTAGGTCTCCCATTATTATTTCCCCCCTCCACCAAAATGAAGTATAAATACATTATATTTAGTAGGACAACAGTGAACATATTAAAATATAAACTTTTAACTTATTTTTCTTTAAAGGAACCGGAGAAAAAAAATTGGACAGAACATGTCACCCCAAAGCTAGGCATACCGAGCATCGATTATTTAACTGGAAAGCGGCTTCGATAGCCTGGAGACTTTGCAGAGTAAAATCCACAAATAGTTAGATTTTAATTTGAGACCGAGTTCCTGTCCTGTGGCACACGTCAATCCTGTATCCAAGTGATATTTCAAATATTAACTAACATCTCTCAGTCTCCCTCCCCTTCCTTTACTGCTCATACTAATACGTTTTACACTCTTTTGTCATTATTAGATCTTAGTATTGATTTTTATATAAAATGAATTGTATCCAACCAACCAACAATGAATCGCATATTACGATAGGCCAAATCAGTCATCATTTCTTTATACAGCGGAATCTAATTATTTTCATCCAATCTCTCCAAACCTTTTAAGCCTTTATCTGAGCAAAATATATGGTAGCTCCGAAGTCTCTTTCGGCACCTGTTCCTATTGCTGCTCTTACTACGTATTATTAATAATAACATGTTTTGTATCATAAAAAGCCATTTTTTTTGAAGTATGTGTGATATTCTAAGTAACATTTAATGTCTGTAAGGCTTTAATATATTTATCATTACTTACACACAGCTTATTATGTAAGCAAGTGTATAAATAAAGCTTGTTAATAAAAATAATATATATAGAGCTAGTGATACTGTATAATTATTATAAGTTTTCAATAAGTTGGATACATATAATACGCCATTCTTTATAACATGTCGATTGGTTTTTGTACAAGTATTTTAAATCATTACAAAGCATCATATTAAAAGAGGTACATTTTTGTTTTCCCTTTCTTTTTTTTTTTTTTTTTTTTTTTTTTGGATTTAAATCAAAAAAAAAAAAAAGCAAATTATAATTAATATTAATAAGAAAAACACTTTACAAAAAAAACAAAAAACAATAACAAAAATAAAATAAATAATATATAAATTGAATTAGTAAGGAGAGAAGAAGAAGGATTAGGTATATATAAATAAAAGAAAATCAATTGTCTGTATATATATTCTATTTTTTTTTTCTTTTAAAAGACTAAACGTAATTGATCACTAATTTCTTTGACAAGATCAACATCAGTTTGATGATAATCCAATTGAATTTCATGAATATTATTGATGTTATCTTCATCCTCTTGTTGTAATTTTTCAGAACCATCTAGAGCTTTTTGATGTTGTTCTTGAATTTGTATACTTTTTTCAAGTGCATCACAATAATTTTGATATTTTATAATATCATGAAGAAGATATTTTGATTTTGCTTCCCAATTATGCATTGCTTTAACATGGTTTTGAGATCGACTTGGGAACTAAAAGAAAAAAAAAGTTGGTTGTTAGTTTTTTAATTTAATTTAATTTGATTTGATTTAAAAAAAGAAACTAACCTTGGCAATCATGCGTGTTTTTAATTCCCGATGATTATCAATTTCATTATCTAATGCTTTTAAATGTTTTTGTAATGTTTGATATTGTTCTTTTTCATTCAATGTACTAGAAACAAGTGGTGAAGAAGGAGGTCGCCAATCAAAAATAGAAATTGCATCTGGATCTTGAAATTGTTGACCGTGAACTTCTGCTTCATCTGTATCCAAGTTCATAATAACATCTTGTAAACAAGTACCCCATCCATATTCCATATTACTGACACCACCAGCAAGTGGTTCTTTACTTTGTCTAGCGGCCCAATAATTACATGTTTGAACCCATTGATTTACTTGATCTAATGATGAAGCTTGGAATAGATAAACACCACCATCAGGTTGTTGAATTGCAAATACATGAGGTCGTTGTCTATTATAACCAGGAGGTGGAAGAACATTGGACAATGTATGGTTTAATGCAATGCTTCCTATTAACTGAGAATGTGACTAAAAAAAAAAAAGTTAATGATATGATTCATTATTTTTTGTTTGTTGTCTATCAATTCAAAACCCTTGATTCCCCTTTTTATATTTAAAAAAACAAACTTACAGCCCATTTATTTTCTGTTGCACCACCAAAAGATGTTGATGTTGGACTCGTCGTTTTACTTAGCGAATCAGCTAAATTAGCAAAACTAGCACTACTTGAACGAAGCATATTACGACGATCCATATCACCATTATTATTAGAAGATTGAAGAGCATACATTTTTAATTCTCCTTCAGTAACAACCAAAAGACATTCCTTCCAGTCACGATGACGTGCTTTGTGTGTAGCATTTTCAAGTAAATGTTTTCGCATAACAACACCTTCCTTAATATACGGTGGTTCATTAGCAAATAAAGAAGATCCATGAGTATCCATAAAACTAATCATAGGTTGGAAAGTGGGTGATAAAGTAGATACACGAGCTGCACGAGAACCAAATGAAGTTGCAGAACTGATGGATGAAAATGATTCACGACGTGGTGAACGTGGTAAAGGGGATGATGGTCTTGGACCAGAACTTGAACTTGTACGAGGCTAAAATTATTTTTTTTATAAAGAAAACACATACACACACATTTTATTGTAAATAAAAAAATAAAATAAATGAATGATAGTTTTTTTTTTTTTTTTTTTTTGCTGTACCTGAACTTCTTCTGGAAAAAGCATGCTTTCACGAGCTGATCGTCGAATAATAGATCCAACACTTCGTTTTAACCCAACGACACGTTTTCCACCTAATATACTTCCACGTTTTTCTGGAGATTCTTGTATACTTGATTTCCTGGTCAGTGGTTGTAAAATTTGATATTGTTTGACAGAAGTATAAAGTTCCTAATCATGAAATTTTTGTTTTAGTTTTCCCTTTTTTTTTCAAAACGTCAAAAAGAGGGCTCTTACCTTCAAATAACTTTCAACTTCCAATTCCCATTCTCTTGAAAATTCAGGTGAACCTTTTTCAATTTCTATACAAACAGATTGTTGGTCATGGACTGCTGCCATGGTATTTCGAATAAATTCTTGACGTGTCATCCGACTATAATTGCCTTGTGCAACATGTAGATCCGTATTTAAAAGTAAAACGGAATAAACAACCGCATAAACCACATCTAAACAAAATTATAACATAGATATCAGAATAAAATATTTTTGTTATATATATATATATATATATATATGTGCACATAAT
The DNA here is from genome assembly GCA_016758965.1 of Circinella minor. Taxonomy (NCBI): domain Eukaryota; kingdom Fungi; phylum Mucoromycota; class Mucoromycetes; order Mucorales; family Lichtheimiaceae; genus Circinella; species Circinella minor. The sequence continues at coordinate 44,257 of JAEPRB010000288.1, forward strand.
TTTATTACCTGCACTTTTAAGAATAGATCTAGGATTACATGACCAATAACGACCAGCAAAAACTTCAAGAATACGATCAATTTGTTGTGCTTCAGCTTTGAAATAAAGTTTACTACATAATTTTCTAATAGATATAATCCATACCCCCCACAAAAAAAACAACAACAATATGTCAGTTTCATATATAAAATAAATCACCACCTTGTTATATATATATATTACCTGAATGCACTATCTAATCTCATATGAGAAAATTGAAAGTTTTTCATATAATGAACTAATACATCATTATTAAAAGATTTTCCTTGACCAAGCCATTCAGCAATTTTTTCTCTTGGTGCAATGACATCATCTTCATTCCATAAATGATGTGCAGCTTCTTGAGTTTCTTGATCTGTATGTTTTTTAGATGGAATAGGTTTACGATCTTCTTCTGGTTCAGGTGATAAACGTGGATCAAGTACTTGAGCAATACCAGGATCTGGATCATTCCAAGCATCATCCAATGATTTTGAAAAATCATCTGATAATATGGATAAAGATCGATCCCGTTGATGATGTTCTGGTTTTTGTGGTTGTTCAAGTTGTTTTTGTGGTTGTTCAAGTTGTTTTTGTGGTTGTTCAAGTTGTTTTTGTGGTTGCGGTTCCTGTTGAATTACTTTTTGAATCGTAGTTGGAGTAGGAGTAGGAGTAGATATCGGTGGTGGAGGTGGTGTTATTGAAAGTGGTTTTTCTTCAGGTGGAGGTGTTGGATTCGTATTCATTCTATTGTTACTTCCACTCAATGCTTCAGCAGCCTTATCCCGACTGGTTTGTTTATCAGTGGATGTTAATTCACCTTCTTGTCCTTCTGTTGATTTATTTCCACCATTTTCACTTGCCCATTTGGCAATGGCTGATATACCACTCATACGTTTATTGGCACCACTCCCACTATGTCTTTTCCAATTCAACATGGCTTGTGCAATATCTTCTGGTGGTGGACGACTTTTACGTTTTTGATGTTTTGGCATATTGGCTGTTTCTGCTGCAGCAGTCGCTAACATAAGTCCACCTGCACTTCCAAAATGTCCACCACTTAATCGTTTACTTAATTTATTTTCACCTCTTTCACGTTCAATATCATCTTGAGAATATCCTGTTGCATCTACAAACACATCATCTTCGTCTTCTTCTTCTTCTTCATCATCATCCTCATCTTCATCTTCTTCACTATCATCACTTGTATCAGAACTAGCTGTAATCATAGTTGTAGGTTCTTCTTTAATGGCACTCATGATTGGATCACACAGACTATCTCTTCTAAATCCTGTTCGATCTTCTTCCATTGTTTCAATCGTATTAAATGAATCAATACTTGATGTTTCAACAACTGTGACGGATGCTGGTTCCAAAGAATCCTTGTAAGTTGTGGTTGCTACACGTCCAGGTTTTCGTTGCATATTATTAGCAACAATTTGTGCTAAATTATCTGAAGGTGGAGGTGGGAAATGGGATGTATTCATGGATTCATGACGTGTTAGTGATATTTGTTTTTTTTGAGATGACGATGATGGTAATGGTGGTGGTACTGATGAAGTCGTTGGTAATTCTGATCGTCGTTGTTGTTGTCGTTGTTGTTGTCTTTCTTCTTTAACAATATGAATGGCACTTTCACTACTACCAGAATTATATGCATCATGACCAAATGTACTATATATAGAATATGCTTTTTTGCTAGATGATGATGTTGATAATTGAGATTGTTGGTATTGTTGTTGTTTTTGCAATGTGGCAGTTGTAGGTGGTGTTGTTCCATTGACCGAAGCTTCTTTACCATTGGAAGGAGGTGGTGTAGGTGGTGCAACAGTAGGAATGGGAATAGAAGTAGGGGTAGGAATATGAGTAGTAGTATTAGCTGGAGTAGGAGTAGGAAGGGGTGGTGGTGGACGTCGACTTGCAGTAGGACGAATGATAAGATCATTAGGAATACCAGAGATATTAAGTGAATCTTGAGATCCAGTAACATGATTATTACCACGCTTTTGTGAATGATGTGGTGCTGGAGCTAAAGGAATATTATGTGGATTGGGTGTTCGACTGGCAATACGTCCATCTACACCTACAGATATAGGTCGTACGCGAGGTGAATCATCCATCATTTCATCCTCTTCTGTTGCCTTTTTGAAAATTATAAACAAAACAAAGTTATTATCATTAGATCAATTATTATTATTTTAAGATAGAATTGTATTTTCAGTCCCTTTTTTTTTTTTTTTTTTTTTTTTTTTTTTTTTTTTTTTTTGTTTATTTTTTTTTTTTTTTTTTTTTTTTTTTTTTTTTTTTTTTTTTTTTGTTCATTTAATGGGGAAAATACCGGATCCCGTCCGATCTCCGCAGTCAAGCCCCATCTGGCGCGGTCAGTACTATGGTGGGGGACCACATGGGAATACCGCGTGCTGTAAGTTTTTTTTTTTTTTATATATATATTTTT
>JAEPRB010000289.1:0-46634 GCA_016758965.1 Circinella minor
ATAGAGTTATAAATCCATGTGAATACAGGGGTGTGAATATGAGCAAGTGTTGCTAAGAGGATCACATTATATGGTTACTTTTGAATACTGAGAAATATTTTTAATTATTAACGATATAGCTACTGAGTGCATCAGGTGTAACTAAATGGATCAATTGCCGAATGGATACATAGCATTCTATCTGTAAATCTAATATTGCATGCTTTATTGTTATAATTATTCACTATTGTTATTGTTGATAACATGGTATGGAATGATAGTAACAATAAATGCTGTCGGCATTTCCGAATACAAATAGTGTTTCTTGGTTGCTAGGATAAAATAAACGCGTAACAACAACAAAAAAAAAATGCTGTTTCTCACCAAAAAAAAAAAAAGGGGGGGGGATGGTTCAATAAGAAGAAAGCCAAATCAGTTTAGATCCACCCCAACAACAAACAATACAGCATAATAAACCCAAATAAGCAAAGATATTTTTTTTTTTTTAAAAAAAATCATAAATTATTAAAATAAAAAAGTAAAAAAAAAAAAAAGTTTGGATGAGAGGAAAAACGAATAAAAAATAATAATAATAACTGTGTATAATCTGTGCGCGTGTTGTGTGTTTGTGTGTGTGAGAACTAGGAAGAAGAAGAAAAAAGGGGGATACAAAAAAAAAATATTATTTGTTGATTGTACGTAATATTATTTTTAAATAAGAAAAAGCACAAAGAATAATCGTGTTTTTTTTTTTTTTTAGTTCAACGGCTTTTCAACGACAAAGAGATACATGGGTGTAAAAACACCCATTTCGCCGCCAGCAACGAGCATCTCTGCCGCACTGTTCAAAAGTTGTGATGTTTCCAAAACACCTGGTGGAACCATGTTAAATTTGTTCAAGAAGGTCAATAAACTGTTTGTATAGAATCGGCCCCAAGGAGATCGAAGTATACCACGAAGACCCTCAGGTTTCTTGAGCGTGTAGTACCAAGGTACCGTGGCAGAATCCACTAAAGCAACATCCCCTTCTTCAATCACATTAAATCCTACCGACTTTGCTGCTGCCAAACATTCTTTTGTAGAGTATAACTTGGAAATAGAGTTTCCTTCTTCAATACCATGGATCACACGACGATGTGAAACATTATTAGGATCATACTTATCAGTTGTACACCATTCGTAACATGCAAATCTTCCTCCTGGCTTAAGTACACGATAAATTTCACCATAAACCATTTCTAATCGAGGAGCATGGACAGTTGCTTCTACTGAAAAGACACCATCAAATGTTTCGTTTTCAATAGGCATCTTTGTAAAATCACCCTTGATAAAGTCGGTATAATCACTTAATCCATACTTTTGTGAGTATGCAGAACACCGTTCAAGTTGGTATGCATTGTTATTGATACCAGTAACATGTGCATAACCAGATGATTTTACAACCTCACGTAATGGTCCACCTATAGATATTATAAATAATAGAACAATAATAATATATGAGATGAATGGGAAATTGGGTAAAAGAAAAATACTAACTTACCAACACCACAGCCAACATCCTAAAAGATGGAATCGTTTAAAAAAGAAAGTTGATTTGAAATTAGCATTAGATTTTTTTTTCCATAGATGCTACTCTTCTCTCCCCTACTTTCCCCTTCTCTGACTTTTTTCTCCTCTTCCTTCTCCATGCAATAGATTACATATTGTATACGTTACCAAAACTCGTTCCCCCTTCTTCAAATTAAGTTTTAATGCAAGGAATGCTTCATGACGCTTAATATTTTCTTCAAATGAGTCTCCTAGATAAAACATCAATAGATGAAAACAATCATAAAAGTTAGATAACATACAAAACCTTTTAAACAGAGTTTTTTTTTTACATACCTTTGTACAATCTTGCAAAATGAAAAGATTGTCCCCAACCTATTGTATAATTTTATTTACGTGTTAGTTTTTGTTCAATGTTTATTATTATATCATAATTTTTTTTTTTTTTAAAAAAAAAGGGAGAGATTGTAAAGAAACAAATGATAAGTTTCTTTAAACCTCTTCAAACATCCAATATGTCTTTTCTGTTTTCTTTTTTTTTCTCTCCCTCTTTTATTCGTTTGTTTTATTCAAAAAAAAACATAAAATAAAAATCCAATGTTTAAAGAATAATATTAAAAAAAAAAAAAAAGTATTTACCATATTCATAAAAATCAGTGACAAGATCATAAAATGCGTTCGTCATATTTTGAGCTTGTTCTCGTCGACCATCAACAAAATTTTGATTATCTTCAAGTTCTGCTTCCTTCTTCATAGACCAGTTGCTATAATAACTTTCAGCAGCTTTCTTGTTTAACTTTGAATCCTTTTGAGTAACTTTTCTAAAGAATCCACTTTCTTCAAGATGAAGTTCACCATGAAGTTGACGCATTAATTGAATTTCTTCGGTAGGAGTATTCACAGAGATAGCCATTGTATATATGTATATATAAGATAGCTTATATTTTTTTTTTTGAGGAGAAGAGAGAGGAAGAAAGAAAAAAAAAAGATAAAAAGTTTCAAACAGAAAAGAAAGAGAAGAAACAAGAAGGGGATGAAAAATAGTTATCTTTTTTTTTTTTTGGGTAAGAATTTAACCCGGCTTTTTTTTTTTCGCTTTAAACTTGCAAGGGAAAAAAAACACTTGTCGTGGATCGGGCCAAAAATAATATTTATCTCGAGGACAATGCATTTAACCCCCACCCCTTATTTTTTTATGACACAAAATAATACATAATAAACAATAATGTCTTTTATCTAAATAATTTTTATTCATATTTTTTTTTAATAATCCCATCCCATGTAATATATAAATATTAAGATATTCAACTATGTTATTATTATTATTATTATTATTGTTATCAAATTTGTTAGATCAAAAATTGATCAGATTAGTGCATTTCACTAAACCAGTTTCCGCCTGGACTTGTTTCTTAAACTTGCTGCTATATAATATTAGAATAAAATCATTACAAACAATATACCCATTCCGCTCCTCGGCAGAAACTGCGCCGCTTATTTACTATTATTATTACATCACAAAAGATCATCTAATGGTTGATATGGTTAAATACCGTTCACTTTTATCCGTAAAAAAGAAAATACCTTTTCCAGTATATTATCCAACCTTCACTTGTTATATTATTTTTCCTTTTTCCATACGTCGACTCACTTCCAGCAGCATCGTATATATATATATATATATATTGTAACTTCCTATTGTATAAAAATTCCCAAACTTACATCATGTGGTGTAAAGAAAGGCGTTATTACGTTATAATATGAGTAAGGGGGTGGGATTCTGACTGTACGCGTCTTCATTAACATCACACTAAAAAGGCGATATAGGGTCGTACAATATGTCGTAGCCTTGGTGTTTTTTTTTCTCTTACGTCGACTCTCCCTGAAAACTGTAAATGTTTACTAATACGGTAATGTTTCACCGACCCTTTCTTTGCACTCAATAAAATATGGGTAAAAGAATAAGTTACTAATAAAACATAGATATGTTCGCTTTAATACTAACCTTAACGTTCCTTTTTTTTTGGGGGGGGGGGAGGTTATGGGAATATAATATATTCATAAGTCCCAAAATGAATATTAAAAAATACAGAGAGTATAGTTTGTAAAAAGAAAAAAATATCATTCAGGCTGCGGTTGCCAGATGGTTTCTTCAAATATGTGTATAGGTAGATAGCATGCTTTTTGTTGTTATGGCGTTATATACGTGTTCTTTAGCTTTTTTTGTTGTCGATCCTTTTTTGTGTTGAACAAGTTATGCTTCGGGAAACGGGTAAATTGAGTCGCTCTCCTAATTATTTGAAACCCTTCAGTCTTTTTCAATCGTGTTTAAAATTTGGAGAACAATAAAATATTATAGCAAATGATAGTAATAATTTTAATAGCTATATGTGCATATAAAATAACCTTTATATCATAATAAGTTCTATAAAAGTATATTCGTTCCTGTAGTAAATATAATGCATTGAGATCTTTTCCCCCACGTGTGCCAAAAAGAAAAACCCTTAACTTTTTCGGGGTGTCAATATAATATTTCAGTTAAAAGGAAAAATAAAAGAAACTATTTACCCATTTCAGGTCCAATGTCCCAAAAAACCGGAATAAGTGTTCCGCAGTTCCTGGCTTCCCAATTTGACGATAATTACTTGAAAAAGCGATAATTACTTGTTAGGTAGGTAAAGGAAAATAATTATACATGAATAACGGCTTCATCATAATAAAAAAAATAATATTCTATTGTTATAAAGAGTATTTTAGTTGTTATTTTCTTTGAAAATATATGTGATGGATGAAGTGGCGAATAGGGAGAAACAGATGCCGAGAAAAAAAAAATGAGGTTAATTTATTAGTCAGAAGTTTATCCTATATTGGCTTATTACATTTCAAAACATCTTCTGCTTCTTCTATATTACCGGTAGCCGATTAAAAAATGAAGACCGAGGGGGGAGATGATTGGGAATTGAGAAACTACCCTACATTATCAAAATACTTGTGTCTAAATGTTTGTATTGAAACCCAATGACTCGAAAGAAAATTGTCAGTATATTTTTTTATGTGCAATTCAAATGTGGGTGTGATTAGATATATATATATATATATAGACATAGTTACTCATGTTCCGGCTGTATGGCAGATAATTATCGTTTTAGGTGATAAAATAGTAGTTGGTAGAAATAAAAATAAAAGTGTTTTAAACGTCTGCGTACTATAACCATCGTTTTTTTTTCAGTTGGACAAACCAATTATATATATATATCTTTACTCTTTCCTGTTTAAACGTACCTGTGATTGAGTGTTGTGTTTTACTAAATAGAATTAAACAATTTTTTTCCTGCGCCAAAATAAATAAATACAATATCATTATCGTCATTGTATAATAATATCTTTTATTTAGCTTTAGTGAAAAAAAAAACAGAAAGGAAGAAAAACTTACTGGGCAAGGGGAGTTGATGATATTCATTATATCATAATAGTTATAATACATTTTTGCTTATCGTTTTTCTCTTTCCAAGAAAAACATTTTTTTTTATCTCCAAAAATTTTGCTGTTCTTATTTTCACGGTGCGCATAAAATTATCAAGAGACAAAGTAGCTACATGTCAATAATAAAATGACAAGCAGCCTTATCCATTTTTATTAAAAAAAAAAGAAAACTAAAAGGTTTTTATGTTTATAAAAGAAGAAAAGATGATGAAGAAGAAGAAAAAAAGAGAGAGAAGAAACAATAAAAAGAAAACTCAGGAATTCTTGGCAAATTTACATTGTTTACTTTCACTAACAATCAACTTAAGACTAACTATGGAGGAAAAGGTATTTCCGCATTTTTTTTTATATAGTAAATGAGATAATTACCTACCATAACAGTATTTAGTAGATCTCTGTCATACTCAGTTAATTTTAAATCAATGTAAATAGCAACAGACCATTTTTACTGCTTAATAATTCGATATTATAAAATTAAAAACATTTATTATAAAATAAAAGATATAACAACAGTTAAGTAGAAATACTGCAGTGATTGATATATGTAATTTATATTGATATATTTCCCTTCTTTCCATTATAGACCGCCATGAATCCATCCATTGAAGAACTGAAGTGAGTTAGCTGGTTGATCTTGAGGCACCATATGACCAGCTCCATAAACTCGAAGAAAAGCGAATTCTCCGCCAGAAGACTTCCGAAGTTCACCTATTTCACCCCATTTCATATCTTCAGCTTTCCTCCAAGCATCTTTACCACTCCACTCTAATGCCAAAGTCCATGCCTTGTTACCCATCCAATTACAAATGTAATCAGCATCACCAGCATAAATCAAAATATTAATACCCTCTTGGTCTAAAAGTTCTGGAATATGATTCACATAAGGCCGCATCCAGTCACCTGCGCTTTGAAACATGCTATTGACTTCTGAATTACAATTCATATACAAATCTACTTGATTGCCACTCGTTCCAACAGCATGTCTGACATCGGCACGGTTCAAATAGGTTTGCAACAATCCAAGTTTATCGTCACACAGTGTTTCATCAATCACAGGGCATCTTTTTCTAATATCATATGGATTACGACCGCTACCTTCATAAAAAGGTCCTAAAAGGGCATTGTTGCACATAGAGGACGCGGGAATACAGTTTTCTGGTGTTGAATTCTTATAGCACCGTTGAATAAGTTTCTTACATTCAGGAAGAGAGCGTATCATCTTATTACATGTGGATTGTTTTAGGACGGGCCCGTATGTATTGTTACACGCCATGTCGGCATAATAATCATATTGAACATAGGGATCCGTTAATCCGTTACCAATAAGTAAGGTCTTGAGATTAATTTGTGCTGCGTTTTTGGAAGCTTGTTTGTTACCCTTGGTCACTTCTGCACCAATAGCTGGGATATAATGTCCCGCATCTGACAAGAAAAATTAGACAATGGCATTAATAACAATAGGGTGGACAATAATATAATAAAAATAGTGAAAAATAGAGTGGGATTTTTTTAAACTTACAAGATTCACCAGCAACATGAAAATCTAATTGACTGTAATCTATGTTCAAAAAAGCAAATAATTAGAGATCTTTTCCAAATAATGCTGTCTTTTTTTTCTTTTATTTATAAATTAATTACCTGGGAAGCGTTTGAAAAAAAGTTGTAAAAACGCATAAACATCTTTTGCTGCTGATGGTGTATCACTAACATTACCGGATCCATAAGAATATCCAACATTGATTGGCTTTTTATTATTCGGAATGAATAAATATATAGTTAGTAAAAGCAATACGAGGTTTTTGTGTTTCCTTTTAATTAAAACTGTGAAAGAAAAAAAAATGCTTTTTTTTTTTACCTGATCTAAAAATATAATGCTAGCATTGTTATTCCAAGAATAAGGATTATTAACGGTCCCATTTCCATATTGATTTAGTTGACAAGGTCTAATAATCAAACAGACGAAAAATATATCATGTTACGATTATTTTTTTTCTTTTGTTGTTACTGTTGTCAAATAGGATATATATGAAAACAAAAGAATGGGCAGAACGAAAAATAAAAAAAAATACCCAAGTTCCATGAAAAGTCCTGTCATTGATGAGCAACCTGGACCACCGTTAAGCCATAATACAAGAGGATCGGTTGCAGGATTATTTCGAGACTCAAAAAACCAAAAAAAGAAATGTTTATCTTCATCAACAGAATCAAGGTATCCACTATACTATTTTTTTTTTTATTGAGATGTCAGAATAGGGAAAAAAAACGATTAATACTTGGATGTTCATTTGCACATCTTTTTCAGTATATTTTTATAGATAGCTCTGTATGGGATGTTTTACCTGTTTCACATTTGGGTCACAAATCTCTGCATCAGGTTCTGTAAGTCGTATTAAGTATTCAGGAAAAGAAGAATGAGAAACCGATAAAAATGATTTAGGTTTGAATTCTTGTGTATTGAAAGTATTGGGTTGATCAGTAAGATACTCTGCTTGACAAAAGTAAGAAATAACAGATAATATATATGTGAATGTTAGATAATAAATTGCTGCTGTTGTTGGCAACGAAAATTTGTTGCTTGTCAACATCATGAGTAAGAAAGTAGAGAAGAAATGGCAAAAAAAAAAAAAAAAATGAATCGAAAGAAAATTGTACTTTTATTTATTTATTTACTATTTGGCATTCTGCTTGCAATAAATAATTATAACTAGATCTTATTGTTGTCAAATTGAAAAATACGATAGATACGTATATTAATAGTAACGTAAATTATGAGGATCATTATCCTTCTTTTCAATCTCTCTTCTCGACAAACAACCTAATTAAGATTACATCTGATAAACAAATAAGAAAAACCGGAACTAGCAAAAAAAAAAAGTCATTCTTTTTTTTTCTATATATTTCTTTGTAGTAAGCATATCGTACTGAATAAACTTGTAAAGGCATTATGATTTCTTGGTAATTCAATATATATATCAATTCCTTGGTTTTCAAGAGACAACAAGTGGAATGCCTTCAAATAGTAATAAAAAGAAGGTTGTCATGGTAATTTCTTGTTCAGGACAGTATAAGTGTTATAAATGTTTGAGTTTTTTCCAAATAGGATCGTAGTTTATTATCAATTAAAAACAGAGCTGTTATTTATGTAACAAACAAAATGAATTAAATCTGTTGATTTTTTTTTCATGGCAGATCATAAATCCCTAATTTTTTTTTTTCAAAGTGACCCAAAAACAAAAAAAAAAAAATGCAAAACCCAAACTGAACCTAAATTTGATTTCGTGCTACTCCAGGTACCTGTTTCAACTTCTCCTTCCGTTTTTTTTTTGTCACTATTAAAACATCATGGCAACTGCACCATCAGCAAAACAATTTAAGGCATTAGGAGAAGAAGTTTGGAAATCTAAAGTCGAAAAAATTGTAAGCTATTAGTAATTGCTTTTATTACAATTTTCCCCAGCCCCTTCATCCTGGAATACGGGGAAACAAAAAAAAAAGCTTGTGTTAATATTATATGGTTTTATCATTGTAATGTAGAATGCTGAACTTTTTACACTGACTTATGGTTCACTAGTTGTACAACTCGTTAAAGATTATGAAGATTATACTGAAGTAAATAAACAACTCGAACAAATGTAAGTATATATATAAATAAATACACAATGTAATATTCGTCTCTTCTTTTTTTTTTGTTCTGTGGGTATACAAGTATTGACATTTCTACTCTAGGGGATATAACATTGGTCAACGTTTAATCGAAGACTTTTTGGCACGATCGGGTATCGGACGATGTGTTGAATTTCGCGATACAGCAGAAGCAGTAAGCAAGATTGGATTCAAAATGTTTCTCAACATTGCACCTAACGTAGCAAACTGGTCTTCAGATATGAAAGAATTCTCACTTATATTTGATGAAAATCCATTAACCGAGTTCGTCGAATTACCTGAAGATGCTTTGGAAGGAGGATTATGGTATTCCAACATTTACTGTGGTGTATTACGTGGTGCTTTGGAAATGGTACAAATGCAAGTAGAAACTACATTTGTAAGCGATGTACTTCGTGGTGATGACGCGACAGAAATTCGTGTCAAGCTTACCCGTTACTTGGAAGAAGAAGTTCCTGCCGGTGAAGATTAAAATCGATGAATGAATTCGTTTTGTATTTGTGATTTTTTATTTTGTTTACTATAAAAAAAAAAAGAAAAACAAATAGTTGATGGTGGGAGGCGAAGGACTAATTATGAAATGAATGAACGGAGGAATGAAGGGGAAATGTATGTAAAGTTATTATTATATACTATGTATGTGTCTGAATATGAAAGGATCGTATATTATATTTTTGCTACTGTTATTATTGCTATCAATGCGATAATTCTTTATTTCTGTATGTTAAAATGTACAATGTTTTATGTATCTATAATCAAAAGGAAGAGTCGTTTTCTGTTGCTATGATAGTTATGTGTTACCTAGGAGCTTTCCAAAAAAAAAAAGCACATGAAGAATGATGTACTCAAGTACTCTTATTATTGGAAACAAAATAATAAAGAGAAAGGTCTTGGCTTTTTATTATCCTCAATAGTGTAAAAGTAAAACTGAGCGTGATATAAAATGAATATTAATTAAACAAGTGATAAATTTGGCAACGCTTTCAAAAGCCATTAATTTTGAAATGTTCATGAACATACAACTACTAATTGAATAATAAATAAAATTTATACAAAAAAAAATATACGTATGGTAGTATATTTTTGCCCTCAATATATTTTATCAAGGAAAAATTAATAGCAATAAGAAATAAGGTATCAAAAATATTAATAATTATGTTACAAGAGTTACAGTTATCCTTTTTAATAATACAATAATAACGATCCTTGTACTTTATTAATCAAAGCAATGAAAGATTATGATGGATTATTATTGAGCCTCGTTAATGTAAAACTCATGACATCCTTTACTGATACTACAATGTTAGAACATTTTCTTCATCTTTCCAGCTTGATACTTGAATAGATATAAACAGCTACGGATGAACACATGATATAATGCTATTTTTACACGCATTATTTTATATATTATTACATCTGATAGACAAACTTCGATCCACACGTTATATATAACCATATTCGTTTCTCTTTCTCTCAAATTCTTAATTTTTTTTCATCGTTCCAATACTTTTATTTAAATTCGCATTAAATTTGTTACTGAAAGAAAAGTTGGCACTTCTCCATGCATAAAACAGAAATATATTTCTGATTCGATTAGATCACGTGTCGCGCTTTTTATTTTATTTTTGGAAACGACTAGTGGGTTTATATAAATTACTCTTTTAACCGATTTTCTTCATACATTCTATTACGTTCAAGAATCTGTTCATTTAATGTATCTCGAACAAATATTATCGCCTGCTTAAGTGATTCGTCTTTTGTCATGACGGCATCTTCTATTTTATATACATTTAGGTGTCGATCTTCTCCTATGTATACAATTCGTGTGGCACATTGAAGAAGGATCAATTTGGTATGATTAAAGAAATTAAACTATTTGGTCGAAAATTGTAATACAGATTTAGTCAAAATACTATTATTATTATTTTGTATTTCTTTTTACCATTATATACACCAATTATATATTACCTGTACAACTCCATTAGTAAACCGAAAAATGGCTGCACGTGAAGTGATAATGTATCTGCTTAAATAAATCCAACGATCTGTGATATTAATTGATGCAGGCATATTTTCAGCAGGTGGTGCAAGTTTTGTATCCATGTGTTCCTTGAATTTAAGTAAAAGGCAAAGCTTTTTTCGATGGCCTTCAGTAAGTTCACTTTTATCATATTCTTGTTTCACCATGGGCGTTTTTTCATGGTCAATATAGTAATAAATTCTATAATAAGTTATATTTTTTAGTTATATATATATATACATGCATCAATTAATAAACGGCCTGCAGGGTATATATAGGCTCCATAATAGAATAAACACAATACTTACTCATTATCTTTTGTTAAAAGAGTGGTTGCATCTGTAAAAAATACACCTCGTGTATTATCTGTTAGACTATAAAAGAGACCATATTTTGCTGTGAAATTCACCCATTTATCCATAAATATATCAGATGGGGTCCAATCCATATCTTGAATAGGCTGCCCAGTAATATTACTAATTTCCTTGGCTTTAGCTTCTTCCAAAGATTCAGTTAATACTCGTACCATTGTTTCCAAGATAGATACTTTGGATTTTTCACGTGTTTTGAGTGGAGAAGGTGGAGGTGTTGCCACACGAGTGTCGTTTTTGATAATTGGTTCTATATTCTCAATATCTCGGCGTTTTCGTGGTTCATTCTCTACTGCAACTGATCTATCGTAATAACATTAGTACCAATGAGTAAGAAAGGAGAAGTTATAGTTATTATGTTTTGTTCATTCCTTTATTTTAATCCTTACCGTTTCTTTGAAGAGTCATATGCGTTTTTGTCTTTATAAACAGGCCGACCAGGAAATAATACTCGCGAATCAGGTATAACCTCTATTATAAAAAAATATATATACAAAACTGTCAATAAAACTACAGCTATATACCATATTCATTACTATTATTATACATACCTTCCATAATTTTTAATTCGCCAAGTGGTCTACGATCAACGTAGCTTCTGTTGGCATCGATAGCGTCTCTTAAAGCTTCTCCGGCTCTACCAGGAGATCTCATGATATTAGTAGGAGGTGACGTAGTATATAATTCTTCGTCTGATGGTATACGATGTAATGCGGTAACAGGAATTTTGGACGGTAAAAATCCTTTCTGGAAAAAATCATGACTGAGAACTTCAGGTACAGATAACCTTTGTGCTACATCAAAAATACAAAATATCGAATTAATCTTATAGTGATTCCATTCTCTCTTTCTAATTTCATGTTACTAAACTGATCGCGATAAATATATACGTACAGGGTTCATTAACTAAAAGCTTTGTTATTAAATCCTTTGCATTATCGCCTAAATGTGCAGGAAGTTTGTAAGATGGTTTCTCTTCGTTTGCCCTTATTCTCCTATATATACAAATAGCTGTTAGATAAGTGATGATGGCATAATAAATTATGAGTGATCTTCGTACGTACTTGTATATATATTTGACCTCACTTTGTTGGAATGGATGTTTGCCAACAAGCAAAGTATACCTATATTGAGAAATATAATATATATTGATTAGTATATAACTATAGCATTTCTTTTTTAGTGATATAGAATACAAAAAAATACATACATTAAAACACCAATAGACCACATGTCAACTTTATAATCATGTCCAGTCTTTTCGAATAAAATTTCCGGAGCAATATAATTTGGCGTACCACAGATTGTTCTTTTTAAAAAATGAAAAAACAAAAGCGTGAATATTAATAAAACGGATTTTACATACGACATAATATACTACGAATATATCTTTTTACTTTTTCCGGTCGTTTCGATCTACTAATAAAGCAGCCAGCCCAAAGTCACCCATCTTTACGTTCATGTTTTTATCCAGAAAAGTATTACTGAGTTTAATATCTCGATGAATCACACGGTTGTCATGCATATAACGACAGGCATCCAAGACTTGAATGAGATAGAATCGTACTTCCGGTTCAGTGAGTTTACTACGATTTCGAAGCATCTCAACAAGTGTCTATTATGTATATAATACAAAAATAAATTATTAACTTTTTATTCATATATATATATATATGTAATTGAGATGATAATCATAATATATCAGCAACATACCCCATTTTCGCATAATTCTAAGATTAGATAAACGTTCCTTGGATCTTCAAAGCAGTTAATAAAACGTACAATAGAACGATGGTTCATACTTCGATGAATGCTGATTTCGGCAAACAGTTTAGTACGATTTTTTTCGTCTAGAATAGTCGATTTAGAAATCACTTTAGCAGCATAGAAACGACCATTTGGACATATGACCTTATAACATCTTGCGAAACCTCCCTATACAACCATAGCAATAATTAAATATGCATTACAGTAATTAATATCCGTTGACTTTCGTTGTTACTATTATAAACAATGAAAAAGCGTATATAACATATATATATACCTCACCCAAGAATCTTTGTTTGGTATATGATTGTGTATTATTTTTATCTTTCATAATTCCAGGTACACCACTACCAAGAGCGTGCATTCCTCGATTATAGGTACGTTTGAGACCTTGAGGTCCATTGGTCTGTTTAAATGGATTGGTCGGTGCTGTCAATTGCCTATTTGCTTTTAATGGTTGTCGTTCTTGAGAAAGAGGACGTCTTAAATCATCAGGTATAGCCACTTGAAGATCGCCCAGTTTATTTTCTGCTGCGATTGGATTTCGTATTCGTGTTGTTGCTGTTGATTTTCGATTATTATTCTCGTTTTGACGTGCTGTTGAATAACGATTTACACCAGACTGGGCATACATTTTTGCTTTGTGTATATATATAGTTGTTTAATTGAGAATGAAATAATAATGGACGGTAGAGATTAAGAAAACGCGATCATAAAACTAAAAATGTAACAATAAAAAATTGTTGGTGAACTCCACTTAAATAACGAATTCGCACCACTATAATGATGCATAGAAATATTATTGCTTCCCATAGTGGAAAACTTCTCAAACCTTTCTCCACGACAAATGATGGCCTTTAAATAGCAATCCATGTATATTTATTATACCACATCAGTTTGTAGTAGATATGTTGTTTACAATTGATCTCGTATATATTTCGATTATTATATGATAAAAAAAAAGAAAGGCAACGGAAGAAGAATTATTTGATAATATAATGATTTCCATTGATCAACAGGCCACCACAGATTTCGGTTAGTTTACATAAAAATATTATAAGCGATATATATGTTCTATAGATTATAATCACTTGTTTCGAATAATATGTAGTAATAAATTAAATCAGATAACTTTATAATGATCATTTTATGATTAAGTTACTACTACGTCGTACAGCAAAAATAAATAAATGTTGGATCTTATAGACTGTCGCCCTTATTTTTTTTTCGTTCCATTTTTCTTTTAGTCCAAGTTCAGCGCCCTACGTACTAACACACTATTATACAAAAAAAAACCGAAAAGTTTTCTCAAGAAGATATCTAGCCTATTACCAAAGAGGATGTAGTACTATGTATGAGTCGGTATAATATACTCAAAATGAACTAAAAAATCTATGAATTACCGATTTGTATACAAATGGCCGAAATAACAATATAATTAATGAGATAAGTGGTTGACTTTATAATCGTATGCCTCTGTTGAAAGTTTTATACATATTAATCATCATATACTGTATTGACTACTAAATATCTATATACGTAATCAGAAAAAAAGTTTAAAGTTAGAACCTCTTGTCACTCCTCACTATGACTTCACTTATCTCTTTCTTTTTACTCTCAACACAGTTAAGTAATAACACAATACCTAAAATACCCTCCCCCCACCCACCCAAAAAAAACTATCATCTCCAAAAATGCCACAGGATATGCGAATCATTTTCCAGCAGTAATCTTAATCGTTTCTTCAAATTATCTTAGTAAGAGCAACGTAAGTTTGTAAATATAAAGGACAAATTATAAATAAAGAGACTTTGCTATTATAGATGATTTAATTCTTTAGAAAACATGGTTTGTTTGAATCTTCTGTCGAGTTAAGTGTAGAGTGATAAAAATGCAGATTATAAATGGATCAGGCAATGGACAAACATAAAGTATGATTTATTATATGTACCATGAAATTTGAGTTCAATTTCAGCGATGTTACTGTGAGAAAGTTCATTTTGAGCACTCCTTGTAATCTATAGATCATATATGTGTGTGATGTGCTGCAATTGTGTCCCAATCAAGTAGGTCTCACATATTTCTTGTTCGTTTAGATTTTAATTATACATGGTGTCCCAGTAAGTTCTTTCAAAAGTATTGTATTTATACCAGTTTATTAGGGGTGCTTCTTTACTACATTTACAGTGGGGACCCATTATTTTCATGTACTCCATTTTTGGGGATTTTGTAAAATGAGCGGGAGGGTGAAATTATCGAGGAACCGTGTCGAAAACAAAAACAGGTAAAACGTTTTAGCAGAATATATAACCATTGTTATAAATTATCATTGTCGCTTGTAATTAATAAAGTTATCAATAATCATGCGAATTGTTTCACATTATATTATATCATTGAAAATAATTTCTCACATTCCTCGTAATGTAATCAATGTGAATCACCTTATATATAGAAACTATTATAGGAACATTGATAGTGGGCTAAATGACAACAGTTTCCAAGGTAACACATAATATGTAACCGGAATCACAGTTATAAGCAGATTCCTATTGTGTGCAAGGTACGACAGTAAATCTAGATAGAGCTATAGTTGCAATATATGTATAGTAATGAAGATAGAAATGTAAGATAGCTTATAATAGACGTTTCAGACTGTACATATTATATAATTTATTTGTTTTAGTGAACCCCGGCATCAGGTTTATTATCTACTACGTAACATCTACCTTTTTTTTTAATCATAGGCATCAAAATCAAAAGTGAGTATATCATTGTCACTCTCATACTCATGTATATTTAAATATTTGAAATTTCTACTTGTATTATTTACAAATGTTATGATCTCCTCAGGGTCAACATGACAACGTTTTACAGTCAAATTATCCAACTTTTTTGCATTATTGATCAATTCTTTGATATCATTGTCCCTTAGCCCATGTACGTTACCCAAATAAAGTGCTTCAAGCTCCCTCATAGTGCTAATTATATCCAGAAGCGTCTTATTATCCATTGAACCACCCATTTCTGCTAACCTGAGCTCAGTTATTTGCACATTTTGCTTATTTAACTTGATGAAAAAGTTCTTGAGGCCTTGAGGTGTGATTCTGGTATTACCCTGAAAACTCAACCCTTTGATCGTCCTGACATTAGCAAGAGCATCAAGTACATCATCCGAGATAAAAGAGCAACAGTCAAACATAAAATAGGTTAGCTTTTTTGTTGTATTGGGTCCAGGCAACGATGTTGCGGCATATTCGTTGAATAATCGCACCAAACACTGTGTAGCAATACCATTCTCCTGGTCATTATTTATAATAAAAATCCGCGAGAGTCCAAGCGTCTCAAACAGTTGTTGTGAGTTAATCAGCATATCCACAACTGCGGGTAAATCAGATGTTTTAGTTAATTTAAAATACTCGAGCGATGGTCTGATCATTCGACAAA
Organism: Circinella minor; assembly: GCA_016758965.1. Classification (NCBI taxonomy): domain Eukaryota; kingdom Fungi; phylum Mucoromycota; class Mucoromycetes; order Mucorales; family Lichtheimiaceae; genus Circinella; species Circinella minor. Next base: position 16,276 of record JAEPRB010000289.1, read on the forward strand.
AGAGTCGTTCATATACACCATAAATATCTGGCCAGAACATTATTTTTTTCAAGCGATCCAAATTCAGTATAACACTTGCTGCTTCTATTGAATAATCTGGACGAAAATTATTATGCAGTTCGTCGTCCAGCATTTGCTGCTCTGTCATCCCCATGTTGGCATGGATTATTTCCAATGTTTTTTGATTTTTTTGCAAAATTCGCAAAAATTCCTCGCCAGGCACACCTAACCCATCGTTAACGGAGTAGAACGCACGTAACCTTCCTTGCTTCTGTTTGGTATACATATTATTCATGCTTATAATTGGAATTATCGGCTTATTGTTGTTGTATTCTTGATTCAATACTTTATGTGATTCTGGTAATTTATAGCCATTATTATACCCCAACATTTCGACATTAGGGAAGTAATCGTTTACAACGTCGAGTGCGGTTGATTGTGCATATTCAAGCCTTAATCGCTTTACATATGGGCACCATTTCGTTAATCTTTTGAGAGCGTCACCTGCTGTTCGTTCTGTATCCAATGTAAGATCTACCAAAGAATGATGCGGCTCTTGTATACTTTCCAGGTCACCAAGTATGTCTGCAAGAAGTTCTGGTGTGTCGAGTACAAGCGTTTCGAGATATGGAAGATAAAACAATATATCAGTAATTGTTATAGGAGACCCGCGTTTGGAAAATAGAAGATCGATCTTGGTTAAAGTATAGCGCGCTTTCCAAAAGCCATCCATTAAAGATATTACCGAGTTTCCAGAGAAAACAATATAAATTCTATGATCTGTAATAATAATAGTACCAAGAGCAAATTCATTACTGGTTAATTTATGTACTTCATCGCTATCCAAATTCCTTCTCCACTATCAAATTTGCATAAAAAATACATTTACCTGTCAATTGAAGGGACCTGAGATTTCTGAACTGTCCGTTTTCCAAATGTTCAAGATATTTCAGCCATACCTTGTCCTCTGTTGTTGTAATGATAAGGTCACTGATATGCTTCGCGATCTTTGGTAACACTCGTGAAACAGCAATATCTCCGTAATAACCATGTTTATTATATATATATCTCCACGCCTTTTGACAATTTTCTAAACGTCGAGACCATGTTGTCGAAACATCAAATAAATCTGCCCTTTCTTCTTCTAATAATAAGCTTACAATTTCATCCTTTACTTCTAATGGAAGAGCGCTCACCAAGTCAAAGCGTTTATTATTTTTTTCATCCGCCATCTTTTTGGCTTGTAGCAATTGTCCATAAGCTGGATCATTCGTTGGTACTTTTTCTAAACCTTCTTGATACACTATTAAAGCTCTTGTTTGTTTTCCTTGCATAGTCAATAATTTACCAAAGCACAGATAACCTTGAGGAAGAGTCGGCGCATATTTAATCATGGTTTCAGCATCTTGTGCAGCAGCTCCGAATTTACTTTTCATACTGAGCGCATGAGCACGTTGTACAAGTATCGACAAAAGCACTAATTGTTCTATATGTGCAATGGTGCTTGTTGCTTGCCGAATGATTTCGTCATTGTCGCCATGGTCGTATGCATTCTTAACTTTTTCAAAAGAAGATGATGGTATAGCTGTATTGATGACTGTAGTTGTTGTGATAAATGGTGATGGAGTACTCATGTTCAATTGCGAGAAGTAATAAAAAAAAGGAAGGAAAACGTGAGAGGAAAGGTAAGAAGCCTATATAAAGTAATAGAGAATATCTTATGTCTTTTTATATGATCTTTTCATATTTTATTTTTACTGTTCACAAGTCTATTTATATGTATAAGAATTAGGAAATAAGTTACGCAAAGAGGCGCATTAGCCTTGTTAAGTGTTTGCTTATAAAAAAAATTCAAGGACCGGAAGTGTGATACAAACAACTCTCATATTTTACTTTATATAAATGTAGCATATGTTATTTAAATGTTTATGTATAATCACTGACATTGTACAGATAGTGTTTGACGGCTAATAAATTTACTAGTGTAACAAAAGTTACCATCTTTTTATCAAGGTACAAGCTGTGGTCAATCAATTTTAAATTTTATTCAACGTCTCAAATTGAGCATGGCTTCCTTGGCGGACATATTTGCTCGAGACAAGATAGTGAAAGTAGAAAAAATGAAACCCCTGTGTGAGTATATAGGGAGAATGTTACATGTAAGAGAAGAAGTAGGAGTTACCAAAAAAAACAATAAAATAATAATATTTTTTTTAGAGAGGATGCTGATGATGATATTGTGAGTCGAGAAACTATTACATTGGGTATATGTAGTTGGTATGGATGAAAACAAGGAATAGAGAGAGAGCGAAAAAAGAAGAGGAAAACAAAAGAGAAAAAAAAAGAATGGGATAGATATAATAAAAAAGTGTTCTAAGAAGACTAAGTTTTTGTTATTCTGTATCTGATGTTGAAGAGGGGTAATCTATTTGATAGTGCTGCACCTGGGTTTGGATCGTGATATTACAGCTAATGGCTGCGTGAGTGGTGGTAGGTATCAAGCTCTATGAAAGTAGAGCAGATAATCATTCAGAATGAAGTTAAATATTGGATACGTTTTGGGGACGTCGGTTGTACTTTGGATAATTGATTTATAAAAAATGAGAATACGTACGTAGATCAGGCTGTCGATAGAAGATATGAAGCCGAGCATGCATACTAACGCATACTTTCTGGAAAACGTAGCATGATGGCATTTCGCACAAAGATGAAGACGTCTTCCAGAAAGCCAACCTAACCGCCATCGTATTCAGCCTCTTCTCTCTCGATTGGTCATAGGTAGCCACATGGTCGGATCTACACTTAGTTTCGGGAGGCAGCATCCAGGTAAGCTTGGAACCAGTAATAGTTTGCCGGATGGAATGGAGGAGCGCTTGTAAAAAGAAACGAATGGATGCTTTGAGTTTCTTTGATGTAAGGTTAGAGAGTAATTCGGGTATAATAATATTAGTACCGCACTGAACTTGTAGTAGTAATTTATAAATACGTATAAATAATAATCCTGCAGTTTATTACTGTATACAATGGCAACGGCCACGGTATCAATTCCATCTTGTTATATTGCTCCTTTTATTACAGCATAATTGTAATATTACATATCTTTTTTTTTCACTACTTATATATTCGTTGCTTTCCAATATTTTCGATTTATTATAATATAAACAAAATACCAACTAGTTTCAATTATTTCGATAGAATATCACGCATAAAGTGTACATACCTTTATTTTTGAGCATTAATAATGCTCTATATTTCTATGGGTTTTGCTTCTATCATAATTATTGTGTGTAATCTGACCAAAAATATTATTACGTAACTTTATTACTCTCCTCGTCCCTGATTTAACTTTATAAAAAGCAATACAATCCAGGTCCAATTTATGAATGCTTACACAATGATAGCAAACACCTTATGAAATATTTTTTTTTTAAGATTCCCACTTTGTGTGGTGAATTTATTGACGGCCATTGAAATATTAAGTAACAATGGTTGGACAGACAGAACAAGACCTTATGAAATAGAAAAATTATCGAAAAAATAAATTTTAAGAACAGCTTAATCATCCAACTACTGTTTTCTACAAAACGACACATACGTCGCATTTCATTTTCTTCTTTTATCATACGTTTTCAAGTACGTACGGGATTTTTTGTTCCTTTTTACCAATTTCGATTATACTGTCATAATTATTATTTTTCTATTATTCATCATCTTTTTTTGTCTTCTTTTTTTTTAATGAATTCAAATTGAATACACATCTTATATGGTCTATATAATTATGTGGTTGTATTTGCTACAAAGTAATATAACTACTGTATTGTAGAGTATCATAAACTATTTTTGATGCAGTCCATTTAACCTTGTTATTATATGCCGCGGCATGGATTATCGTGTATCCTGTTTATTAAAAATATTATGTATTATTGAATTGTTTCGCAAGGGTAAATCTCTAAAAAGCACTTCATAGAGATATTTGGTGAACATAGCGCACATTTATCTTCCCCGGGAATACAATTAGCTATAAACGGAAGAGACAATACGTATCGATTTTTTTGCTTTTTATAAAAAGATGTTCGGGAAAAAAAAGAGAGAGAGAAAGAAACAGAAGAAAAGTGCGGGTCAGACCGACATTGACAGTTAAATTATAGTTTGGACTTCAGAAACCAATTTTCATAAGCAACAACACATTATGGACACAGCATACACTTGTACAACAATCCTTTGGTCATCGGCTCTATCCTTCTGACAAAGCTTCTTCAAACAAATGCCTGATATACATATAGCTGTAACTTTATTTAAGTCAATAATAAAAACAAGGGCTTATCATGATCATCTATCCAGTTCATTCTTTTTTTTTAGTATCAAAAAACCAAAAAAAAAAAGTTATTTTATATTTTATTACTATGAGGTGTAAAAAAAAAGCAATTGCAGTAGAGTGTATTCAAATTTATTGGATATCAACATTGTAAACTACCCAATGCAAGTATAGTTTCCCAGTAACAGTCTAAATGGTTACTGTAATGATGTGGCTAGTACCTAGATAAGATGAGTTTTCCAGGTAATTTAATGAACTTGCTTGGTTTTTTTTTTTTGAGGTGAATAAATGAAGTGCTAATTCATCCTAGTACGTTAAATATTTTATTCCAAGTATTTTAAAGATTAGGGTCAGACTCGATTCCAGCGCCTCTTGTAAAACAGTACAAGGTAAACGGAAAAGAAATAAGAAAAGGGTTACAACCTTTCTCCTCACTTCATCCTATTATTACATTCTTTGTTAATAAAATACAGTACGTATGTTATGTAAATCTACTCAGCTTCTTTGTTGTTATTCCTAAATTCTTAATGTATATACAAGTACAGACATCGCTATACCAAGTAACATTCTACTATACTAATGATCATTGCTGCTGCGTAATGATTTTTTTTCTTAAAATTAAGTTCTTATTACGTTAAATTATTATGTAATTTAAGATTTATACATGATTTTTAAAAAGTTGGTGATTTATAAATGGATTGACCATTACGTAATCCCAAAAAAGAAATGTTTTTGTTTAAACAAATATGTTTATATGTTTCACATTTATATTACCATAGAGATTCTGTCAAAATTGTTATTTCTTGCTCTTTTGTTTATAATACGTATGTTTATGCGACGTCACTTGTTTATTAACAGCGAGAATAATATTATCTCATCCTATGCCCAATCTTATTTATATATAGAACACTCCTCCACGATTGCTATACAAGCATTATCCTCTATGCATATGTTTTTTAATATGTTTCTACGCTGTGTCTGCATATGACGAGGCGAAGCACAGATTTTTATTATTCCCCTCATTCTGAAAATGTAGAAATCAAATGATGAAGCATCCGTAAACATTATCTAAAAAAAGATAATTTTTTATTCTGCTTATACCAAGAATAATACATAATACGGCAACAAAAAATGCAAACAATATTAATTCTAAATCAATAAGCAAACGTAAACGTAAACGAGAATACTTCTTCCTGTAATGTTGATGTCGATGATGGCTTTTAGTTATTAATAAATAATATAACTCAGCATACCTCGGTTTCGGATTACATAGTGATTACCGAAAAAGAATTCATTCAATTCCGGGAACTTTCAATCTCTTCTTTAAACCTTCGACTTTCTATTATCAGTTGATTGATCGTGATTCAAATAAAGCTTTTCTTTTTGTTCTTGGCAAACAATAACAATAACAACAATAATACAGAAAAAAGAACAATGGGGGTATATTGAATTGTAACACAATAAAATGTTGGGAATGACGAAAATAAATGTTTATATCTTAAATAACGGACCTTGTTTTTCTATGTCTTGGCATGGACGTTTAACCTGTTTCCATAAATGGAGATCGAGTGGAAATCTCGGTATTCCCGCTTTACCTTTCAATTGAAGAACCGCTTTAAAGTTATGTTTGTTATACCTTCCACAAAAAAAGGAACAGGTTTATTTTTTAAAAAGAAACTACATCTCTTTTACCTTTCTTCTCTCTCTCTCTCTCTTTATTTTTAATTTTTTTTTTTTTGCTTAATTCTATTTATTTTTAATTATAATTAAGTATCAAGAGAAAGAGAAAAAGAGAATTGATATAACTTATTAAACATAGTATATATATATACAACAAACTCTATCAACAATTAAATAATTAATGATTCAATTATATATTAATAAGAATACAGCAACTTTAATATTACTGCTCTTTATAATCCTTCTTCATCTTGTTGCCGGTAATAAGTCAAATTATTGTTAATCAAACATTTGAATAAATTGCATAATGCAGTTGATATTGATACAATTAGGGGGCTGTTGGTTTGTATAATCATTATATTTATAAAATTTATAGGTCATAGTGTAAACAATAGGCAACTATTACATGTCGAACCGCTTAGGGCAGTCCAGCTCGATATAGCCCCTCGCCCTGAGAATTTTTATAAAAAACGAAGCTTAACAAAGAACCCTGCATATACACCTACTAGTCGCTCCATTGAGCACGATGACATTTTACGATTATCTTTACAAGCTTACAATAAAACCATTAATCTTCATTTGCAACCTAATCTAAATCTGTTTCATCCTAATGCAGTAACATGGCGTAATGGTCAGGGTATTCCTCTTACGCACGATCAGTTTCGAATCTATCGAGGTTACGTAGTTAGTGACTCAAATACACAACACCGTTGGAAACGGGATCGAGCAGGTGTTATACTAGATGACGAAAATGATTTTATGAACCTTGAACGACACCTTGGTTGGGCACGAGTAATCCTTCGACAAGATTTAACCAAGTAAGAAAAACTTTATTTGGTGATGATGATAATGATTAAGATTCTTGTTTATTATTGTTATGTTAATTGAAATAAGACCAATTGAGATGCATAATAATAATAAATAGGATTGATAAACAAAATTAACAATTTTTTTTTTAGACCCGGGATGGAATACCCGGTATTTGAAGGAACATTTACAATGAATGGAGACATGTATCACATTAAAACGACAAGTAATTATAAGCTATCCAAGCGTCAAGATGATGCTGTATTAAACAGTCAAGATAATTCCCACATGGTTATTTATCGTGACTCTGATACAACTCTTGTCTCACCTCAAGACAACAATCATGATGATACGCATAATAATGAATGTGGATTTGATCGTTTAGCGTTCAACAATGGAAATCAGTTTCAACATCCAGTATTACGTTCGAGTCATCCAGCTTCTGGTGAATTGGGTATTTACACCCCCAATTTTGATACTACCCATAGTTTAACGAAACGACAAGATACAAGTGGATGCCCAACTTCAACTCTAAGTAAATTTATTTTTCCTTTTTTTTCCCAGAAAATGCCCGTGTAACATGAATATTAACCTTTCTTTTCCGTTTCTTGAATATTTATATAGTTAATTATATGGGTGTTGCTGCCGATTGTACATATACTCGGCATTATGGTTCAGTAGAAGATGCCCGAACACAAATAATTAATAATTGGAATACTGCTTCAGGAGTTTATGAGCATACGTTCAATATTCAATTAGGTTTAATCAATATCACAATCTTGCCTGAAACTTGTCCTTCTACACCAGAGCCGGACTGGAACCGAGATTGCTCCAATAGTTATACTATTAGTGACCGTTTAAGCGATTTTAGCTTATGGAGATCCTATATGAGTGATGATGGTGCTGGTTTATGGCACTTGATGACGAATTGCGCGTAAGACATTATTTCTTTTACGATGAAATATAGCTGTATATATAAATTGACCGATGATTATTTATCATAATTGACTACTATAGAACTGGTGTTGAAGTCGGTGTTGCTTGGTTACAGCAACTTTGTAATATGGGCGTAAATCAACAATCTGCTGGAGGCCAAACGCAATATGTATCGGGTACCGGTGTTTCTTCAGTTCGTAAGTAGAAAGTAACATCATATTATATATATATTCATCAGAAAAACTGATTTATTGTACATTTCGAATAACATGACACACTTTTTTTTTGTTCATATTAGTTCGTGATGAATGGAAAGTTGTAGCACATGAAATTGGTCATGGTTTTGGTACGTACAACAGTAACGATTGAAAAGAGTGACAATTATACTAATAATCACGTCTTGTTTTTATATGGAAATTTATTTGTGCTACCTATAGGTGCTATTCATGATTGTACATCTGATTCATGTCCTTGTAGTGGGTCATCATGTCAATGTTGTCCTTTAAGTGATACACAATGTGATGCTGGTGGTACATATATCATGAACCCCACTAACAACGTATCAACAGAATCATTTAGTCCCTGCTCGATTAATACTATTTGTGGATTATTCTCATCCATGGGATCATGCTTGGAAGGTAAGTAAAGGACAAACAGTCTTCGATCATAGCTCAACAATTTGAACGATAACTCACCCACTAACAATTTGAATGATCTTTTTATTACTATAGAACCTGGTAGTCGTACTGTGCAAACATTGCAAATGTGTGGTAATGGTATCAAGGAAGAAGGAGAAGACTGTGATCCAGGAGGACAAAATAGTTCTTGTTGTGATTCCAGTACTTGTAAATTCATAAACGGTGCTACTTGCGAGTAAGCTTAAACATTTTGTAAAAAAAAAAAAAGTTAATTTCGACCCTTAAACAATATCCAATTAACAATTACCTTATAACACTATAGTGATACTACTGATTTATGTTGTGATAACTGTCAATTACGACCACAAAATACTGTCTGTCGTGAAGCACAAAGTGAGTGTGATATTCCCGAACACTGCGATGGTACCACCGGTGATTGCCCAGCGGATGCCTATGTAGATGATGGAACATCGTGTGGTAATGGAAGTAGTAATGGTTTACAATGTGCTTCAGGACAATGTACGTCGCGCGATCAACAATGTCGAGAGCGTGGATCCGAATTATCCATCACAAGTTCATGTTCTGCCATGGGTTCAACTTGTCAAATCGCTTGTTCCAGCTCAAGTGGTTTCGGTTGTACCATATTCAATGGTAACTTTCTAGATGGAACACCCTGTGGAACAGGTGGTCGATGTAAAGATGGTTCATGTGACTATGGTAGTTCAAGTAATCGAGCATTATCTTGGCTTCAAGATAATAAGGAAATTGCTATTCCAGTTGGTGTTGTCTTAGCACTTATTCTATTGTTTATTTTGATCCGATGTTTCTTGAAAGGCTGCTGTTGTTGGCCAGGTCTAACTGCATACAAGACACGTCGCCGAGCACTTCAAAATAATAGTCAAGTGGCACCACCACCTGCAGGTTACTATAATAATAATCCAATGGTAGATAACAGTGGTCATCTAGCATCCGTACCATCAGCCCCACCACCAGGTCATCAAGGATCATCAGGTGGATGGGTGGATCCTACAGCATATAATGGACCCATAACAAATACTGCAGCCCCTCCATATCCACCACCTACATACTATCAACCTCCATCCTCCCCTCCTCCTCCTCCATTCCATAGTAATACATCATCTCCACGTCACTCTAGATCACCTCCACCACCCCCTCCTGCTCATAGTGCTTCTCCTACAAGTCGTGTACAACGTTTTTCAGGTGGTAATTATTGAAGTTCAACTAACAAAAGAGTTATTTTTTCCCTTGTAAAATATCCCCTCCCTCCCGTCCTTTAGTTAGATAGATGATTTAAAGGTATCCACACATCCACGTACATTATTATCACATATATACATTTTTGTTTATATTTGTAAATTTTTTTTTTCATTTTTTTTAAAAAAAAAACTATATATATATATACTATCATTCTTTTTATACTACTGTAAATTAGTGTTCTTATCTTTTATAATTAATTAATTTAATGAAGTGATTCAATTACAGTAGTTAAAGTTTTCATATCATCTCTAATGCTTTTAGCAAATCGAACTACCTTATCCTTGGAATCCAAAACCTCAATGGATTGTGTTAAGGCATTGTATCGTACAGAAAATGGACGATTCATTCGAGAAGCAAAATCACGTACTTTTTCTTGTGCATCCTTGAAAGAATCAGCAACATAATAGACAGGTTGAAATGTTGTAATAGGATATTCTGTAATGGCGGTCTTTTCAGGTTCAAAGGGACGATGTTCGGGTTTATCAGATAAACAGTATTCCAATTCACCAAATGAACTTAACAACCCAGCACCATAAGCCTTGAGTTCATCTCCTTGACGACATACGCCAAATTCAGCAGTGAACCAAAAGATAGTTGCGAGTTTTTTAACATCTTCATCAGACGCACCCAAAGACGCTAATCCAATTTCTTGTGAAAAGTCAGCAAAATCGGGATTAGCAAACTACATGAATATGTATAATTATTTGGCATATTATTAGTACAATTATATTAGTATATACAACATATGATGCTAATTATACATTACTATTATATTTATAATAGCACAAAAATGGATAAAACTTACCAAAGGTGCATGACCCAACAATTCATGGCATACATCCGGTTCAGGGGTATAAAAAGGTTTTGAAGGGTGACGAATATATTGAGTAGAATGGAATACTCGGAATGCAAAAGCATTTAAAAAGTCACGACTAGTCAGTAATCCCATGACAGGACGTATTTGAAAACCAGTACAATCCTTCAAAAATCGTGAAACAGTTTCCAATTGAGGAATTTCCTTATCACTATATCCACAATTTTGTTCCAGTAATGGGAATACATACTGATGTTCACGACAAGCATGTGTTTTATACATTTGCGTCAATCGATTATATACTTGACCCCATGCTGCATTTTCTTCAGGTGTATAGTCAACACGAGGGACAGGATCACCTGTACGGAAAGCTTTTGCCATACGTGTAATATCAGCTCGACGGGCACGATAAGCTGGATCATTGGCACCAGGATGGTCCGAACCTTATTAATGACACGAAAGAAAGATTACGAATTTAGATTAATATATTTTTAACCGTGTGTATGATTCTTAATTATACTTAATAATAATAATAATAATAATAATATACATACTCAATTCTTCTCCCATTTCGAGAACCTTTTCAGAAAATGTATCAAGATCTGACATCTTACGTGGGAACCATGGTACACTATCTGCAGAAATTTTCCCACGATTTTTCCCACGGGTGGTTATTAGCATAGATGTCTTTCTCTCCCTTCTGTTTTATCCCGTCTTTTTATTAATATTTACCTTGAACACCATCAGGACCAAGAATTCTTACATCTGTTGTATGCTGACGAAGTCCATCAACTACTTTATTAACTTGAGTTCCATCACGTGCATTTAAATCCACAAAAAAATCATAGTCCCATTCTTCCGTACGACTTGGTCGCCTATGTTTACAATTATTAAGGTTAAGACACACTTCACAATTTACAATAGTTATATCCAATTTTATATCAACCCAAAATAATTATCTACTCTATACAGAATGAAAAAGAGGCGAAAAAAGTCTTACGATTCAATACGTGTCAACGAAATATCCATTGCCTTGATGGTAGCCAAACAATCTTCCAAAGCACCAACCTTATCGTTAATTGAGAAACATAAGGTAGTTTTTGATCCGTCAGTTTTGATAGGTACATGAGAAGCGAATGTACGCCTAGAAATAATATATTCAATTCCAAGTCAATTTAACAGATACTTTTTTTTTTATCTCGCTATCATATTTTTTCAATAAATCGGAAGCTTATTGAATTATACGCATAGATGAAATACCAAGAAAAAAAAACAAGGATATTACTTGTAACTTACTTTTCAGCAACTACACCGACTTGACCAAGTCGTAAGATACGATTTCGTAACGCATAACCAGGTTTATTGATAGTAAAAATAGTACCTGCTGGTTGATCAGGAATTTCCTTGCTCAACACGGATTGGGCCTTGGCCTTATCAAACTTTTGACCCAATTGTAAATCTACTTTTTCAAGACCATGACGTTTCAATGTCTTGAGCAATTCATTTTCGGTCATGGTCATACCAGTATAAAGATTGGTCATTTTATCAATGATTTCTTCTGGTGTATGTTTTTTAATAGATTCTTTGGCATGGAAGTCAGCTGGGATGGATGCTTTGGCCATACCAAGAACATCGACTGTATCCAATAAATCCTTTGCGAATTTTTGAATAGCATAGTCTCGTTGTGTAGCAACTTCTTTGGCACTACGTTCTTCTAATGTCTTTTTATCTGCCATACAACGTTGAACCGCTTCCTATTATATAATTCATAATATACATTCGCTGTTATTATACATTGAATATTCATATCTTATATATTTTAAACAAGGAAGAAGAATAGTATTTACGTTCAATTCGTTCAATTTTTTGTCACGTTCTTCAAGTAGTTCTGAAGTTGGAGTAGCATAAGATCGTTTTGCACAATGCAATGTTGGCATAAGAGATCGCGATTGAACACGAACAGACCATAGATTCCGAAGCATATTTTAATATTATATAAAAAAAATATAAAGAGGAAAAAAGAAAGAAGTGTGCGGTTGAAAAGAAACCTTGTCCATAACCTGGAATCCTATTATATTTATATAATTTTTTTTTTTTATTATTATTATGCTGAACTTAAAAAAACTTTCTCAGGCTCAACTCCACACTCTTACCAGACAATCAAATATATTGCAGGAAATAAAAATGTCAACCTGTTTCCTTAAACCTGATTTTTTTGGGTAAATTTTTTTTCCGAAGGACAGCGTTCATTGCTAAAGTGCTTTGTCAGGTGATATTTTTAAAAAAAATTGCTTTGTAAAATTTGCGTTTTTGAAGCAATATAAGTTTTTTTGATTGGTATTTTCAACCGAAACAATTAGTGTCACAGCATCCGCTGCACAATATGGGCAATTTAGTTATATTAGATATTGTTACGTGGGGTGTTAATTAGGGTAATTTGACAACCTCCACTCCGGATGGATATTTTATGGGATTGTGGTTTTTTTTTTTTGGTATTTCTATGAGATTGTGGTTAAAGAAGTGTTTGAAAACAATTCACTCAAAAATTTGTGTACGCAGTGCATTTAAAAACATCTTTCTTTCTATCGTCATCAAACATGCAAGTACCTATACCTCATGGATTACCAGACAAGCTTTGCTTGATAGAAAAAGAATCCTGATGTATAAAAATTCTGCTTTCTTTATCAACCTTGACTCTGGAAAACTGGTTAAATTACATTACTCTCTCCGAGTTTATTATTCAAAACACGGAAGCATACTCTCCACAAAACGGAAATAAGGTTCTTGCATCTTTCGTTGCAGATTTGAATAAAATCAAAAACAACAAAAAAGCTTATTTCAATCTCTACAATTATTGCAACGATATCATTAATTTCTATAAACGAAGTGAAACAAAGAAGGAATTTTATACAATTCATATTCGTACAACTCAGTGATAGGTCAAACATTATTATAAAGATTCTAATATCTAGTATTTTCGAGAAAAAAATCAGGACGACGTCGTATTCTTAGAGATGAACATGAGAATCCTTACACTATCTTGCTTTATTTCAGAAGCCACTTTTTTGCGCCAATTTTTTTTTTGCAAGTCAATTCTTTTCCACTGCTACTTTGTTTTCACAATAACAGTGATTAAAAGTACTACGTAAGAATAAGCTATTTCAAAACGCCTTGTATAACAAACCACATTTGCATGGTTGTTGGGAAACCATATATAAACCTTTTAAACCCCTAACAATAAAGAATAATTGACAGCAGCCAAAAGTCGTGACATCTTGTGGTCGTGCCATCCTCCGATGACTGTGCTTTAATTTGACTCCGCTATCTTTGGTCGTGCCTTACTATCCTGCCGTCTTCAATAACTAGTTATTGATACTTGAAAATGTGATATAAGAACTTCATAATAATAAGACTACTACACATGTATACGGATGATATTATTCTTATTTATCAGAAAACTAATAATAAATATTTTTTTTACTTAAACACTCTTTACCTATGAAAGTAATACTTTTAGTTGATGGAAACACCGTAAATTTTAATAACACACACACACACAATAAATATTACATTGACTTATATAACACACCGTTATACTTCCAAATATGAATGTGAAATAGTTTATCTTAAATTACACATTTTGTCTTCTTCATCTTTTCTTAATAGTTAATGTGCGTATTTTATGAATTATTTTTACTTATTCTTTGGTAAATAGATTCAACTTCTTTCGCATCATTGTATATATAATATAACTGTACAATGTTTTTTTTAAAAATTTATCCTGTGCTTCAATAAGTTGAATAAGTTAATTCATTGTTTTTTTAGCGTCGCCATATGTTAGAAAATATTATTCATGCAACAGTACAACTTGCAGGGCAGGGTAGTAACAAGGGATCAATGACTCGACCAAACACAGTGGAATAAAATAAACACAGTCATGGGAGGATGGCACAACCGCAGGATGGCACGACTTTTGGTACGTACCTGCCAGAATAATTTCATATTTTGTTCTACTATTTTTTATTTCAGAAAGAACATGGTTGACAACAAAAAGTTATTTGACACCCTTTTGTCCGCGCTTATAGATAACATATACGCCAGAGGTAATATATATTATATAAGCTTACATAAGTAAAGTATCAAAGAGTACTACTATTCATATCTGTTCTTGTTTAATAATTGTAGCTACTCAACTATCAAACATATTATAAATATATATTATCCTTATTTTAAAGTTATATTATTTGCATCATGGATTCACTTAGATCCTAAAGTTATACTCTTTTACGTAAGATGTTTAATATGCCTATGTATTATTTTATGTTAATCCTTTTTAGTTAAAAATTTAAAATAGCTTCATTGGCTAGTTTCAACCCGTCTTTCACCACTTAAAAGCTTGTAGGTGCTTAAGAGGAATAGAGCTACAAGCTTCAGTAATCTGAGTAGCCAAATTTTTAGTAGCTTCGAAAGAGCTACGTTTGACCTTATTTTTGACAATTGCCCAAAATTTCTCTATTGGATTAACCTCAGGAGACAATAGCTGTTCATAATTCCATTGTTCATTAACTATTCTATCTTGGTCGTCTTCGTAATAAAAACGAATAGTCATTTTATTTAGAGAAATAGAAAATGAAGAGAAACCGACTTTGGAGAAAATGAAAACGAAAAATCGATGAAAATATAATTTCGCCGCTTGAATGAGTAGGATTCGCATCGATTAATAGTCTTGAGAATAAACTTTGTCTTACTCTCGTTTTCCAGTTTCCATTTCACACACATACATAAAATGAAGTGGACATTGACTTTATTCCTTTTTACTGTATTTATTGCAGTCACTCAAGCTGCCATTATTCCTCATTTCTTTGCTCAAAACGATGACCCTGTATATGAGGCTTCTACTGACCTGATTAAACATTGTGGCGACGATAACGATCTCTTGACGTAAGTTATTACCATTGACTTTTTTTTTCAGAGAGAACACATACTTTTGATAAGAAATAAACTTTAAGCTGCATGGGTTTGAAGAGAAAGAGAGAGAGAGAGAGTGTGTGTGTGTGTGTTAAGTGGGGGATGTATATTAGATAGTATAAACATAATCTGATATAGACCAATTTTAAATTCTTTATTTTATATTTGTTAGGATCAAAGAGATTAAACTTAACCCTGATCCACCAAGAGCTGGTGAAAAGTTAACTGTTGATTTTAAGGGCACTTTGAAAGAAGATGTTTCTGATGGAACCACTATTGAAGTCACTGTTAAATATGGTGTTGTTCAGTTGATTAAGAAAAAGTTTGATTTCTGTGATGAAGCTAGTAAAATTGATGAAGAATGCCCCATCAAAAAGGGTGAACTTAATATTACTAAGGATGTTGATCTCCCCAAGGAAATTCGTAAGTTGTTTATCATTGTTATTTTCATTTTCTATGAAGGAAGAGATCAATAGAATGTACTGACGTATATACTTTTCTTATTTTTAGCACCCGTGAGTATTATCCGAGATGAATGACGATATGTGATATTAGTAAAGGAATTCCCCGACTGATTTATATTTTTTATATATAGGGACGTTACTCTGTCCACGCCGTGATCGTAACACCTGATGAAAAGCAAGTTACTTGCTTGGATGGCCGTATGAGCTTCCCTCGTCACAGATAAATTTACTTGCTCTACGACGAAAAGCAATCGACAGCTGTATAGATTAAATACTTTTCTTCTATTTAATAAGGAAGAAGTCGCCTTTTATAGTATATCTTTACCGTTTCCAATTTTTATCTCCTCCATGATCATTCAGTATTGGCTGTCTCTGTTTTTTATATTTCTTGTTTATATACATATACTCTTGTTTGAATAAACTATCTTTTACAATTTGTATTACTACTTACCACAGATAAACTAGTATATTCTTTCGCTTGCTTTTCGAGAAAAAAAGGCAACAACTTGTGAAACCAACTAATTTGCTACCCTGTGATATTCCATGGATTCCCGGTCTGATAAGAACAAGATTGTTGCTGGATTTCAACTTGTTTGGTATATGGGGTGAAGCTTTAATCCAACAGAAACTAGAATCATGCAAACCTGTAATAATGTTCAAACAATACAAGTTTCACCATACGTCTTTCCCTCTTAAGTTCTAAGCAACCCCTGTAAAAAATATTTTGATACTTGGCAATAATAGCTAGCGCTTGGATTCTTTTTGTTTCCAAAGTAACTTGTTGCTACCCGGAAACTTGAAAAAGTCACACTACCTTATCCTTATTTATTATATTTAAAAAACATAATGATTCCCCATAAAAGGGTCCATTCCCCAACTGACTATGGCTCATTAACAACTGATCAAGCCCGTAAAAAATACATTAGCGAACAGTTTGCTGAGCAACTGAATGCAATGTCATTATATAATAATAGCAATCAAAAACAATCATCACCGACTGCTAATTTTGATCTTTCAATAGCACGGCAACAAGAACAACAGGACCGTAATCAGGATCCAATGTCAATAACTTCAGAAACAGAAAATACAAAAGATTGGACAAGAACAAACATGGTACAAACAAATGTTCATGGAAATATGCTGCCTTTTGAACAACGACCTGGTGAGTCAAAATTGAGGATACCCGATTTTTTATTACAGCCTACAACTTCGTCATCTTCAGGGTAAGTGAAAAAAAAATACATACAACTGTTCCACGTACACTCTATTCTAAGACGGATTTAATAATATAGAATATCGGATGTGCGAGATTTAGTTAAATATTCTCCTTTAACATGGCGACACGCAACAGCTGCTGAAGAAGCGGAGGTAAACTATTCTCTTTTTTTTTTTTTGCTTTGCATGAATTTGTTGAAAGTGATATGCTATAAGAGAAAGAGAAAGAGTTAATTATATTGTAAATAGATCAATTCTAATTGTCCCACGGAAACAAATGACTCTGATGATGAAGATAATATTCAATATGACGAATTAGATGATTCTGCAATGGATATTGATTAGAGAAAATATAAGGAACAAGGACCTACGTATACATATTACATCGTGAATCACTTTTTAACATATAACACCAAACTATAACAGAACATCAAGCATTATATTGCATTTCATTTCATTGTATATACATTTTGATTTTTTTTGAAAAAATTCTTTTTGTTTCCTGCTATGCTTCTTTTTTTTTTCTTGAATAATAAACAACAGAAGGGAAGAATGGTGGGTAGCGTTTTGTATATGTAGATGGATAAAATGTGTATGGAGAGAATAATAATAACCCAATGATTTTCTGGGAGGGATGAGGGAGGTTTGTAGGTGTATGTCGTATATAAGAACGTAAAAAAGGAAATGATGTTTGACCATTATTATTAAAAAAGATACTGAAAAAAAAAATCTAAAAACCAGATCGTACACGAATATCCTCAACCTTCTTTTGTACTTCAGCAACAGTTCGGTCCAATTCATCTGCAATCAGACGTTTCTTTTCTGCCGGTAACGAATTATATTGCTCACAAATATCACCATCAATCACAGACTTGACAGGTGTATAATAACTTCGATAAGCCAAATGATCGCGGCCTGCTAATGGAGGTGCTTCAGAGCGCATATGCATTTCTAACATTTGGAAAAAGTCTACATCTTCTCGTGATATAAAGGGTACAAATATGGCAATGGCACCTAAAAGTGTCGTCACAAGTAATACTTCTCGTCCTCCAGATATTAATGTTGTTCGATGAATAGATGTAATAATGTCGCCAACAAAGTACTGACATAAGTTTTCAATTTTGTTAGGTGCACCATGAAGAACACCTTTTTCGTGAACAATACGATTACCCGTTGTATCTTCGTCAATGTCTTGACTGACAGATGTAGGCAGACGATTAACCCAGAAATTACCGAATTTGTCACCACCTACTACTGTATCATAATCAACCATGGCCGACGCCGTCGTCCAGCGAGGTGTCGTATCGTCCGCAAATACAATCAGTCGGTTATCTTGATGCTTATATACAAAATAATGAACCGATTCTTGGATATCTGTGGCAATGATACGATCACCTTGTGTATGCATTGAAACCACGGCATTTGGAATAGTCTAGAAAAAAAAATTATTGATTTATATTTAGCCAAGCAGATTATTATTTTCCTTTCAAAAGTATTCCCCGTCTTACAATTATCATATACCTTTGATTCACACTTGCGTAACATTTTCTTTCGGCCAATATCATAAATTCGCAAAGCTTTACCAACGCCAGCTAATAATCGTCCTTGGAAACCAATCAATGCAGTAGGTACATTGTCAATTTCAGTCTTGTGAATCAATTCCAACTGAACTTTGCCATCTTCTTCATTATTTTCCCGCACAAACTTGTACAATCGTAAATAACCCTTTGAACAGCCTCGTGGAGCCAATGTCACATCCTTAGCTGTACCCACTACTGCAAACTGTTCCTCCATTTCCGTCATATGTGGATTACTTCTAAATTGTACAACAGCACAGCTAAAAGCGGCCTCGTTCTCCTCCAATTCAATTTCTTGCAACGTTTCACCTTGATAAGGCTCCAGTAAACGAATACAACTAGCCCATTGTCCAGCTCTATTACGTACATGACCAAATTGTAGAGGATCTAAATTCGTCATATCTTCATCAATCTCAATACCTTCCTGTTCCTTGGCCAATAATTCTTTGCGTTTTTCTTCAGGAGAAAATGTCGCATGATCTGATTCGATAATCACAAACGTCTTGGTGGCTTGATGAAGGGCAAATTTGCGCGGTGTATATTTTAAAGGGATCGACACTTGATTGAAGATTTCGCCTAATTTTTCAATAGTGAAAATACGAAGAGTGTTACCAGCAACAGCAACGATACCTTCAGGACATTGTTCAGTAACAAGAGGACTTCCTGATCCAAGCATCTCATAACTGAGTGGAGTCAAGTGTAAACGGCCTTGGAATGTATATGTGATCCATGGTTTTGTTGAAAGTGCAAGAACAGCCGGTCGACCTTCTACATTAACTCGATGTAATCGAACACTGCGAGCACCTAGGAATCGAGTACGTGTATCTGAAAGTTGACCTGTGATTGTATCCAATACTGTACGTAATAAAACACCACTAGAAAGACCAATATTGAGATATTGAGTACCATGACCTTTTTCGACACCTGTATCCAACATTTCAATAATACACAAACTAGAAGGAACACCTTGCATGGCTTGCATGGAAATGCTTTCCAAACAAGAATCAGGGTCAAGACTGAGAATACGAACTGTTTCATCATCACAACCGACAGCCAAATGACGTGATCGTTGGCGTCCTTCAGGTACATCACCCAACGACAAACATGTAATATTAGAAGACATTTGTTTTCGTTCTTGATGTTCATTTAATGCACCCATATTATCCAATTCAAAATATACAATTTCACCACCGGAAAGTGCAATAGCAATTTGTCGATTGTTTGTAGCAGCTTGCATAATTGTTTGTCCACCAGGTGTTCGCCATTCATTGACACGTTTGTCTGCTAAAATATGTCGAATACCATGTGGGAATACTTGTACCAATTGATCATCTCCCAATTGTTGAATAGCTAATGTTGGTGCTGTTGTCAATAATCCCGTTTCATTGTCTTCTTCAACAGTTTCTCCAATAGATAATACAAGTGTAGCATTGGCGAAAGAAACAACAATGTTAGAATGATATTCGTCGTCAAGACGTAATTTGGTAGTCCATACGTTGCTAGGGTTACCGGGTAATTCACTGACCGCAAGTTCAGATGCTTCTAAACCTTGGTTCAAGATACGGAACGTGGAACGTGCACCACGACCTGACAATGCGTAAATTCGTGGTGATTCTTCATCAGCAAGATTCAATACTTTGGAGTCTAGTAAAGGTGCAAGTGATTCGAGTTCGTCGACAAGTAATAAATTTTTGAGTGGTCGTGGTGTAAAATAAACAAGAGGTGTTTCTTCTTGTTCTGCTTCTGCTTCCATATAATCTGCCGATGAAATTTCTGGGTCATCAGGGTCATCACCTAAACTTTCAAACGAGTACAAATGGCTAAATGAAACACAAATATGACGTTAATTACATTTTTATCTGTATATATATATACCCTTTTCCTCCCAACTATCATATTATTGATTAAAGCTTACTGATTGCCATATTCATTTGCAGAAAACAAGAAACCACTTTTTAAAATACAAAGGGCCGAGGCTACTGGTATAGTATCAAAATATTTGATTGTCATGCCTTGGACTTCACCTTCAGAATGTTCCATTGTCACCTTATATAAATCACCTTCTTCAGATTGAAGCAAGAAGAAGAATTGAGTTTGTCTGTTGATGCGCATTTTGTGTAAAGCATAAGAACAAATAATGATGCCTCGATTGGAATCTTCCAATGGTTGTGCTCGACGAGGAATAGGAATGCGGTGTTCAGGCATATCTTGGTGTTTGTATGTAATATAATTTTCGGTACAGACGAGAACACCGGAAGGACCATCATTACCTCCAGGAACTATAAATTAGATTCGTAGATATGCGTATAAATGTAAGCTTCCCAATTTAATAGATAAATATATTTTCCTCACTATATATCCCACTTCCTTTGAATTTACCTGGAATAAGCATATTAGCTCTTAAATCAACAGGTTCACTCCATTTTCTAATAACATGATTCAAACCGAGATCCAGCTCATAATATGTCAATAACTTTTCCACGTTTTTCATTGCATCACCAGTAGGATCCTGATCCGCCTCTGCATAATCCACTTCCAAACAAGCAAACACAGGATTTTCAAAACCAACGTCCAATCCAATAATATGGTGAATCAATGCGTGACTCTTATGTGCTTCCAATGGTGAAGAAATTGTCAATCGTGCAGCTGAATCGCGATTAAGAATATACACCAGTTTCTGTTTCTCGACTGCGCCAATCATGACAGCACGACCTTTGGGATCTGTGGCCAGATATTGGCCAGGAACAATTCGTCGACTTCCTGTTTTTCCATACGTTTCCTGATGTACTTTGTCAAACACGTTTTTTGTTGGATTATATTCCAAAATAACAATACGACCCGAATCGGAACCAACGACAATATAATCTATAATTTTTAATGTATAATAAATAGTGGAGTACGTGAGTAAATAAAATATTTAATGTTAACAAAAAGAATATAGAGCTTAAAATAAACGCGTCAACTATGTATTACCTTTACTAGCACCTGTTAATCGAAAAGGAGCTAAACTTCGTACAAGACCAAATACCTCATGAGAAAGAACGGTATGAATTTTGCCAGTATTGGGATCAGGTCTTAAAAGTTCGATGCGTGTGTTTCGAGCAGTGATGATTTCTTGTTGTTTGGTACCAGAAAAGTTACCATGAATGGCACTATTGATGGCAGTAGCTGGGTTGATCGTAAGTCCGTAAAGAAACATGGTAGATCTTTTCCCACTTTTTATTATGTGTATTAAAAAGAAACTATAAAAAAAGAAAGACGTACGACAGAGAGACACACAGAAGTGTCGATGCACACAGCCAGAGAGATTCGCAACAGTTGAATGTGTTTCGTACCCCGCTCCATAATTGCACGAATCTCATCCGTGGCTTATTTTACATACACTTTACCTCTTTTTCCTTCTCTTTTCTGCATATACACTATGTCGACATCTGTCAAAGTGTATGTTTGTTTTACTAAATTAAAAAAAAAACAATATGTTATATTCATTTTTTGCTTATAATTAATATGGAGCATTAAACATTTATAAACTTTATCTTTATTAGATTAGTAACGGGATCGACCAATAGCAAATTTGCTGATGTGTTCAATAAAGTAAAAACGATTCACCAAAAATACGGTCCATTTGACGTTCATATCTGCACTGGTAACTTTTTCGCTCAAGAAACCGATGAATCAGCTATTAATGATTTGCTTAACAACAAAATTGACGGTATGCGTAACTTTTGACGCGAAAATATTTCATAAGGTCTCAGAGCGAGCTCACATGCATAAAAACTATATATTGCAAAACTCACACACATATATAAACACCATTATACTTTATATATATATGTATTTATATAGTTCCTATTATGACCTATTTCATGATAGGTGATCAGCCTATTCCTGAAACAATTCAATCACATATTGATGCCAATGATGGTGAAGTATGTGCTAACTTATATTATCTCGGTAAAAAGGGCACATTGACAACTGCCAACGGATTAAAAATCGCATTTTTATCTGGTGTTCCCGATAATGGATTTACTGAAGAGGATGTTCAAGCACTTAAATCAACAAAAATGCCTATTACAACACCACCTGGTGTAGATATTTTGGTTACTCATTTATGGCCCAACGGTATTGAAAACGGTAGTGAAGTATGTCAAAATCCCCCAACAAATGGATCCACCTCAATGGCTCAATTGGCTGCTGCATTAAAGCCGCGCTATTATTTCGCCGCTGCGGAAGGTACTTTTTGCGAACGTGAACCTTATAAGAATGTCACCGGCTTTGGTCCTCCTGACGAACGCCCTGCTGAACATGTAACTCGGTTCATTGGATTGGGTAATGCCTTGAATGATACAAAACAACGAGTAAGAATAAAAGAATTTTGTTTTGTTTTTCTTATCTAATAATGATAATATATGGAATTTTTAATATTTGAATATCATAGTGGTTTTATGCATTCAATATGGAACCATTAGCCAAATCACCTGCAAATTTATCGGCAATTCCTACAACTGCAACCGAATGCCCTTTTACACAAGAAGCTATTTCAGCTGGTAAAAAACGTCCACATCCTGAAGATGAAAGTGGAGCAAATTTCTTTTGGAGCGGTCAACAAGATCCAAAGCGCCAAGGTAACGACGAATAAAACGAATGGAAAAAAGGAGAGAGGGAGAAGAAAGAAAGTTTTTGTAAATATTATAATTAGAAAACTAAATTTACTCAACAATGATAAATAATAATAGCAACTGGTGGTGGACCTCCAAAAGGATATGTATGCAAAATTTGTAACGAACCTGGTCATTTTCTTAAAGAATGTCCACAAAAGAAGGCTAAGGCTCTAGGACCTAGAAAACCCGCAGATGGATATATTTGTAAGATTTGTAATGAACCTGGACATTTTATTCAAGATTGTCCAAGCAAGGCACAACAACAAGCACAACGTGACGCTGATAAATGTAATTATATACTTCTTTTTTTTACCTTTTTTTTAAGAGAATAAGAGTTATATTTAATAAAAATAAATGTATATATAGTGGAGTCGTGCTGGTTCTGTCTTGCCAATCCAAAACTCGAAAAGCACTTGATTGTCTCTATTGGAAATGAAATGTATGCCACTCTTGCAAAGGGTCCACTTGTATCATCTCAAGATGATAATACTGTTCCTGGTGGTGGACATGTCATCCTCGTTCCTGTTACTCATTACGGTACATTAAACAAGGTTCCTCCAGAGACAAAACCACAATTGGATAATGAGATAAAGAATTATAAGAATGCATTACAATCATTATATGCAGAATATGGTCAAAATATGCTTGTATTTGAATTATCACGAAATTCATTTATGGGTCATGCTCATTTACAAATCATACCGATACCTAAAGAAAAAACAGATGCAATTGAAGAAATTGCGCAACAAGCTGCTAAACAAGAAGGATTCGAGCTTACAGATCAATTACCTGTAAGGAATAATTAATTTAATTTACATGATGAAATCATATGAGATTAAAGATAAGGTTCTCAAACTAAACAATTCTTGTGATAGACCAATCCTGATATCAATTACTTTAAATTGGAGCTTCCGAATGGCAAGTCCCTTGTACATATAATTCAACCTCGTGAGCGATTCAACCTACAATTCGGCAGGTAAAAAAAAAAAAAAGAGTTTACAGAAAAACAAAGTTTTTTTTTTTTAGTTTCCGAATTCTGTGAAAGCAAAATAAAAAAAAAAAAAAAACTTAGCTGGGTAACTGATTCGCACATATATTCTTCTTACTACGCGTAATCTGAATATGCGGGTATTTTATGCATAATTACGATATATAGATTGGTCGCCAGCAAGGTTCTGGGGCATCCAGAAAGAGAAGATTGGAAAACATGCAAACAAACAATGGATGAAGAAAAGGAAGACACAAAAGCATTTAAAGATGCATTTAAAAAGTATGATCCGGCATTGAAATAATAATTTTAGTTTTATTTTCTGTAATTATTCTATATAATTTTCCTTTGTATAATTTTATAAAGCTATTCTTGTTTATTTTTATCAAAATACAAACATTATTTAAAATAATCTATGAAAAAAAAAAGAAAGAAGGGTGTTGTGAAGCTAGAACTTATTGGGACTATCGGGAATCGGGCTGTAACCAAAAGTAGCTACGTATCAATATTGAAGCACATGCTCCTGATATTGGTGGATAAATTACGATGTTTTGAAAAAGAACAGAAAAAAAAAAGCAGAAAATGAACATACCCTAGAACCCGATCTTTGAGAGAAAGGTTTGTCAACCCATTATTGTATAATCGTTAAGTTGGCGGGATCGAAATATCTTTCTTTTTTGGGTTCAGCGCGGTTTTTAACCTGTTTGCTTTAGATTTGGGTATTGATAAAGGAACAGCTCTATACTCCGTGATATCATCATCTCGGTGTATAACCCTGTACCGGCGTTCTCCGCTATATACTTTTTTAAATGATCGGGAAAGTATATTATTAGAGACAAAAAGAAAAATGCAAAAAAAAAATTAATGTTTCAGAGATTCATTGTGAATAGTGAAAAAAAAGTGGTTATTGAGAACAATAAAAATATATACTATTAGAGTAAATGTTACAATAAAATCTAGATAATTTTGCCACGTTTGGATAAATAACTTTGTTTTTATTTTATTTTTTCCATACCATGGGAACGAAATGAAATTATGGAAGCTGTCAATTTCAAAGAAAATTCACGGGCAAGTTCAGAAGAAAAAAAAAATTATTTAGGAACAAAATGTCCGATACTTTATTTGGTAACTAGGTTTGACTTTCTATACGTCATTGTTGGCCAGTGACCCCTTGATTAAGCAGTAGATAACGACATCATTATTAAGGGCCCGCATAATTAACGGATCCATCAAGCATCAATCTTTATTATGATTTCAAAGTAATATGTATGTTGAAGGATCATGTTTTATGGAAATCTGGATTCCGGGTATCGCCGTCCACATATAAAAGGGAATGAAAATGCTACCACTGAATTCGAAATAACTTTCTTCTTCACTTTTCTTAATTTCTATTATATACAAACATGTCTCTTTCACCCTCTGAAAACGTTGTCATCAACCCTCCTTCTGAAGACGAAACCCGTGATCTCGCTTTGGAATTCGCTCAACGTATGAATGTGAGCGAAAGTGGTGCCAACACTCCTTCCAAGCCCCAAGTCTCTCCTGCTGTCAAGAAGGACTATGCACTTTTGAATGATCCTGAATATCACACTAAGCGTTTGGAACAAATCCGTCAAAAGAAGGGTTATATTATTGATATGGATGGTGTCATTTATCACGTAAGTATTTATATATTTGGATTATTGTATGGAATGGATATAGATAAAGGGAAAAGAGGAAAGAGGAAATAATTTATCTAAGGGAATGTTTTATGCTAAACATTTGAATATTTAAATTATATTAGGGTACCAAACTTTTGCCTGGCGCAAAGGAATTAGTCGACTTCTTGCACAAGAACAACAAGCGTTTCCTTTTCTTGACCAACAACTCTGCTCCTACTCCTCGTGAATTGCAACAAAAGCTTCATCGTCTTGGTATTGACGTCACTGAAGATCATTTCTTTACTGCCGGTCAAGCTACTGCCGAATTTTTGCACTCTCAAATGCCCGAAGGTGGTACTTGTTTCACTATTGGTGAACCTGGTCTTGCCTATGCTCTTTATGAAAAGGGTTTCTTCATGAACGATCATAACCCCGATTATGTTGTTCTCGGTGAAGGTTCTTCTTATAACTACGAAAACTTGACCAAGGCTGTTCAATTGGTCTGTCAAGGTGCCAAGTTGATTGCTACCAACTTGGATGTTGAAAACTTAAACTCCAAGGGTAACAAGATTCCTTCCTGTGGTGCTTTTGCTGCTTGTGTTGAAGTTATTACTAAGACTAAGGCCTTCTTCTGTGGTAAACCTTCTGCTTTGATCATGCGTTATGCTCAACGTGTCTTGGGTCTCAGCCGTGCCGAAACCTGTATCATTGGTGATCGTATGGACACTGATATTGCTGCTGGTATCAGCTCTGAAATTGACCCTGTCTTGGTCTTGTCCGGTGTCACCAAAATGGAAGACTTGCCTCAATTCGCTTACCGACCTTATGTCATCTTAGGCGGTGTTTATGAAATCCCTAATGATGATAAGAAGCATACTATTTCTGTTGAAGAAATGGAAGATGCTGCTCGACGTGCCTCTTACCTTTAAATTATTTTATACATATCATTCCACCGTTATCAACCAAAAAAATTATTTAAAATTCATTTTCGTTCCCCTACATCATATTTACCAAAACACATCACTTTATACACATAGCTCCATTTACACACTTTAAATTTTTGTCATTTTATCTCGCACTTTGTATTATATACTTTTCTTTACATCTCATATAAATAATGAATCATACTGATTTTATGAATGGTTTTGAATATACAATATTATTTATCTCAACTTGTAATTTTTTTTTCATGGTTTATGGTTTCACGAGTATGCAATAGCAAAAAAAAAAAAAGGTATTATAGACTTTATATTATATGCATAAAATTAGGGAATGACTACGGGCGCGCCAATTCTGAGTTGGTACTTTAGTAACATGGCGCGCCCGTCGTATGTTTTATTTATGCTTGCTTTTGTTCAAGTCTGCTATAATATATGAAACATGTCTTATTTAAACTGGGTTTTCCTCTACTTTAAATAAATAAAAATATGAAAGACTAGTTGAATCGTAATACTTTGAAATTTCAACCCATTTGAAGACCTATTAAAGTATATTGTATATATATCAAATTAAACTAAGAATTAATTCCTAAAGTAAAAAAATCATATGCTGTTTTAATTTTTATTTTTGAAGACTTCAGTAATGACATTTTGAAATATTTATGTAATGGAAATATTGTACTTATACTAATATTTGATGTTTATATATTAATATAAGCTTGCTATTACGGGATCCATCGACAAGTAGGATTTTTCAACATAAGTTCATTCTAACAAAGATAATAACATTTGAAGACTATACCGCTATCTTTCATACAAAGTGTTTTTGTGCTTACTGCTTGTGCTTGACTCATTCAACAATATTACAACAATATTTCATATGAGGATGTAATAGAAGTCTTGTTTAAGAATCAAAACCTTGGCTTTGGAGTCTACCATGAGCTACAAGACGAAGCTATGACTTTTAAAAGTGATTTCTATCTATAAGCTATTTTTATTCATATTTATATTTATATTGATTTGATTTTTTTTTGTCGTTTTGTACTATTATATTAGTGTCATCTTTTTTTTTTCGTTCTACTATGTATGACCCATATTCTTTTTTCTTCCCTATTTATATGGTATCTTCTTACTTGGTAATCTGTATTATATGAGTTATTTCTTTATTATTCTATGGATAATAATCCTTTTTTCAGCAGCTCTTATGACTCCACCCATTCAATATCATAATTCATATGTTCTTTTCTTATAATTTCGTTTATTTATGACACAACAGAATATATTTACATACGTATTACTGATATATGCTCATATTTAGTACCACTTTTTAATCTATTTGCCATACTGCTGCGCTCCTTTAATTTCTTGTTATTGGCTTCTTTGTATTTATAGTTACAATATATTGCATTATTTTATAATTTTTTGCTTACAGTGATTTTTAAATATATTTTATGGGTAGAAATGGAAAGAAACTCTATGTTCAATTGACACACTATGTCAGATATACTGTTAATAAGTATTTTTGAGATTGTGAATATCTTGAAGGGTAGACGAAGAACGCGCCATGTTACTAAAGTACCGGCTCAGAATTGGCGCGCCCGTAGTCATTCCCTACTGAAATAGGAAATGTTATGGTTGTTTATTAATAAGATGTTGATGTTGGTGTTTATGGTGTTGCTGTTGTTGTTCTTGTTGTTCTTGATGTGTGACTGGTAGGGGTGTTGAATGAATCAATTATGTAATCATGGCGAATTACTTGCAAATGTTTGATTCTGTGAAAAGCGAAGCATCGTCTTGCGGCTCCTAACAATAAATGCTTTAAACGGTTTTGTATTAAGTTGACGATTTATTTTCACGATCCAAGAATAAAATAAAATTTACTTCAACTTACTCTCATTGTTTGTAAAGCTTCATATACTTGTGGTAAAACCACAAAATCATGCCGATCCCTTGGTAAATAAAATATGTCAATTGGAATCAAGCGGTATACCAAATCCATTACAAACAACGTGCACCTAAATCCTAAAAAAGAAAATAAATCAGTGAAATGTTATTAATTGCCCACCATTTACTTTCCATCTCTGTTGTCGAAACGGAGTTTTTTTTTACCTTCTATCAATACTCCAACAACTGTTATTTCTTCGTCGTCCATTCCATCTATCATTTTATCTATTGCATCTTTCATCTCGTTACTCAACTTGACGTAATCAGGACGTTGGCCATTGCTGACCTTTGACGGTGGCTTTATTTCTACCAGTACTTAGCCTTGGGATGGAAGATCGCCGTATTCAAAGAATACGGACACATCCGTAAAACGACCAACTTTCTTAGGTCGTCTGGACGACCCAGCGGCTTGAGCGTCAGTTCTACAAGTACAAAATATTTTGTATGAGATATATACTACTTTGGCCGCAAAAAATGTATTATGAATAACTCGTAGATGTCTTACCCTTTTCGTGTGGTTAACGGTGTTTCTTTGAAAAATGACGATATCACACCTCTACGTACCTACGCCCCCGATACCTCTACCAAAGCCACCAAACTTAAAAATTCCTTTACCACCGAAGTCATCAATCCCGTAATTGAATATAGATGATTTATTGATGAGCAAAATAATATGTTATCTCTTATGTACTATGCATATATATAAAAAAACGAATCAAGATATACTATCATTACGTACAGAGTAAACATGGATTCCGCGAGTATTTTGTTATCTTCGTCGAGAGGCATTTTGCGGATGATATGGTCCACGTCCCTCGGCGAAGTTCTTCCGGGCGGCCTATATGTGGTATCGTTAGATCAATCATTAGTTTTATTCAATTAATATCATACTGATAATTTTAATCCAAGGTTTAAAAAAAGAACAGCTTACCTTGGCGTACTGATTAATGACTGAATTGATATGGTCAGGCAATTCACGCATCAGATAACGATCAGCAATCAAAGTGAAGTAGCACGCCGTAATGCTGCAGACGCGATTCCAGGTAAGTTCTTTTTTTTTTTTTTTTTGGTACGTAGTTTAGATTTTAATTTTTTTTAGTAAATAAAAGCTGTTCCTTATCCATTATATTATTTTCCCTTTGTTTCCTGGAAATATTCCAGATGTTGTTGCAGTTGATCTTATTGTTTGGGAGGACGAAAATCATGTTAAGATTAAGTCATTTACTGACCTTGTTGAAAGAGTATATACAACTGTCCTTGATGATAATACAATGATTACTTGTACTTGTCCTGATTTTGTACAGGGAGGTGCAATGTGTAAGCATATGTACTTACTTAACAGGATTGAGAATGTGAACTTGCCTGTAGTACCCCTCCCATTGTTAGCATCTGAAGGTCAAATTAGACCTCCTTCACAAGATGCATTATTTGAAGAAAGCTTAGCAAGATTTCATCAAGCATTCGAAAGATTATCTGAGCAAGCACAGAGAGTTGAT
>JAEPRB010000290.1:0-45931 GCA_016758965.1 Circinella minor
GTTGTAGGACCAGATAATAAAAGAGTAAAGTAGATCGAGTTCCCAAATAAAGGAATAAAAATAAAATAAAATAAATAAAAATAGTTAAGACAAAACTTCAAAGAAGTGGTTGAAAAAGGAAAATAAATTATTTTATTCACTAACTATTAATAATAATAATAAAAAAACAAAAAATTTTAGTTTCGCCAAATGATGACTCTCGGCGGCAACAAGTTTTATCACAACTCGATTCCGAAGACGAACTTGATTTACCTATATTCCGTAACGAATCTGAACCTATTATGGATGACATGAGCGAAACTGATAGTGATGATATTCGATATAACAACAATCACCAAAGCAACCATTCTAGAACTATTTTAATTAAACTCAGCAACCATCACCACCAAATGAACAAGAAAAAGGATCGTTGCTATAGTCAAGTCAGTAGTAATTATCATATAAGTGATGAAGGTTATGAAGAAGAAGACGAAGAATATATGGACGATGACAACGAATTACCTATTGATAGTGTTTCGGTGTTTTTACCATTATCTGACCAAGAACAAGAACACATGGTGGATCGGGATATGATTCGGAACGCAGCCGCCACACGTATTCAAGCAGCTTGGCGTGGATATCAATCAAGACGACGTCAACAACAATTAAAAAGTGCACTAAAACCAACACAACGGATCATCGCTGACCTTGCCCGCATCTGCAACAATATGCATGGCCGTCAAATGTCTCGCATGAACCAACGAATGGATGCATTAGAACAACGACTTCGAGAAGAACAAGCAATGCGTATGGCTTTTGAAAAAGCAATGGAAGATATGACTATTTTGATTGATCAACAACAAAAAATGTTATCGGATCGAATTGATGGTGAAATTATGATGCGTGAAACTTTTGAACAAAAAATGTTACAAGCCGAATCAAAAATTAAAAAAGAAGTCAAAGCTCGGAACGATCTTGAATATTCCATGTCCCAAGTATTGGTACAAGTACAGGACATGCAGCAAGCACAGCAAAGACAACTCAAAGAAGATGCAGAATCGAAAAAGACGATGCGTCGTAAACTTGATGAAGCTTTGTATGAAATTAATATTTTAAAACGTCAACAGCAACATAATAATAATACCACAAAAACAACTAAAGCAGCCGCCTCGATGGCGATAGCAAACAATAAAACTACTACTAATATTACTACAACTTCTACAACTAATAATCATAATAATAATAATCGTAATCGTAATAAATCATCAGCATCATCAGCATCATTATCATCCAGTACCAAAGCATCTTCATTATCATCAGCATCCATAACAAAAGCATCAACTCCTCGTACTACTAATACTTCTCTTCGAAATACCAATACTACCACCTCACCCTCTTCTCGACGACGTACTATTGTTCCATCATCCAACAAAACCATTACACAAGTAACCCCGAATTCAAGAGCATCAAGTCGCATGGAAACAAAACGCCCTACTGCAGTTCCACACACATCTTCCCGACAATCTACACAAACATTAACAACAAGACGATCTACAATTCATCAACGACGATGACTTGAATTACAGGCTTGTATAACCCACATGGTGATCATTATTGCATACCTCATTTTTTTGTTTCATATCATCCATTTCTTTTTTTCTTCATAAAAAAAACCGTTTTTTTTTTGTTACGCATGTTTTTATTATTTTTGTATGTACGTAAAAAAAAAACTTTTTTAGAATTTGTTTTTAGCTTCTTTTCGGTTCCATCCCGTCCCCCCCCCCCGACACATCCATCATAACACCTATCATTCATTTTTCTCCTCTTTACTCCTTCAATTTTCACACACTTCATGCAACAATAAAAAAAATTTATATACAGTCTTTCAAATTATAAGCATAAAAAATAAAATTCTATTTTGATTTTTCTCTCAATATTTTGAAAATGATGAATGTTAAAAAAAAAGATGCAGGGATCAAACAACTATCATAGTCGACACTTTTTTTTTGGGGAGTGAAATAGAAAAAAAAAAGGGGATATAATAAAACGCATGGATTTCTTTTTTAGTTGCATCTCCCGTCTCATAATAATGATGTTTAATGCGGATGTAATATATGAATATAATATGTATGTGTGTTTGTTGTTGTAGTAGTAATAGTAGAATTATCATACGTACAGTCTAATATACATGTATATACATTACACACACACACACACATACATGCATATGTGAAATTTTTTTTCAGGGATGATGTTTCTTCATTTCGCTTACGAAAATCGTCACTAATAATATAATTAAAGGAGTTATAATAAGCACATGCGTTTTTCTTAACATTGGCAAAAAAAAAAAAGCTAATAATCATTATTCTATATATTTCTAATTATTATTTTAACATACAAAATAGTACAAGGAGAATCAATACTATGCCAATTGCAATTCTTATCCTTGATTTTAATGTTTTTCGTTTAAGTAGTTGTTCTTGATTTACTCCACCATCCCTTAATGCGGATTCTAAACCATTTACTGCTTTTTTTTTAATATATTTGTTATATTTGTTATATTGTTCCAATTATTTCAATATAAATATATATTTTCATAGAAAAATAAAAAAAAAGTATTCATTTTTATTTTACCATTATTATTTGTCATTGATTCCTCTTTGGATGTAATTGTTACACGATGCATATCATTCATCATATGCCAGAAGACGGATTCCGTTCCGCTTGACATGGATAATTTTTTAGGATTTTGCTGTTCTCCCATTTTATTATTATTATCTGTCATCGTGCTTTTCAACCCTAATTTAAAAAAATAAAAGTAAAAATAGAATGAGTATCATTTATCCTTTTGTTACCTCCCCAAAAAAGAAGGTAAGATGCGTAGCACTTTTTTTTTGTTTTTTGTTTTTTTGTTGACGGAACGATAGAATGATTCTTTTTTGAAGCACCCTTTTTTTTTGTTTTTGTTTTCGTTATCTGAACTATACCTATAAAAGGAACCCTGTCAACCTTATTATTCACGTTTTGAGAACACAAAAACAAAATGCTGCGTTTTGTGTAGATCTTTTTCAACCTCACTGAGAAGCAATTAAACAAAAAAAAAACGGCACTAAAGAGAAAAAAGAAACTCGTATATTTACATTTTCCTTTCTTTTTTTCAAAACATGATTGTTGTGGCGTAAATAAATAACTATTTTTTTTGGGGGGAGGAGGTTAAGACTTTCGTTTCTAATAGATTCCTTTTTGAAATGAGACAAAAAAGTACCCGGAAAAAAAGTGTTAAAAAGTTTATTACTATCAATCAAAAGTAAAGAAAGTAGAACAACCCTATCAAATAATATATATTCTAGGTTGTTTTAGTTATTACTATATGTATTACTTTTTTTTTGCAACCCCCCCAAAAAAAACCCCCATTCTCCCTTTTCTAACCTTGATCAGGAAAAAAAAACTGACATATAGGAGTACATAATGCATGCTTCTTTTTTATAATTCTCTAAAAGGACTTATAGCTTTATGTAAAATTGTAAAACATAAACATCTCTTTTTTTTGTTGCATATGTTATAATTTAACACGTTCTTTAAGCGTATTTTAGTTATTTTGCAATTTATTTTATTTATAATAATATTCAAGTGGGCGTAAAATAAAAAAAATAAAAAAAAACACACATACAGTTCTGTCAAAGGTGCATCTTCATTTATTATTACGTTATTAAGAAATAGATCCACATATCAACAAATAAAAATAAACAAATAAACAAACAAAAAAGAAACTTTTTTTTTCGGGAATCGGGGAGAACAGAACGGGATGAAGGAAAAAAAAAGGTAGGAGAGGAAAAAGAAACAGACAGGAAGGGGTGAATGAATAAGCTATTGCGTAAATATGCATTGTTTTTATTATTTAGCTTACATATATATATATATATATATATATATATTGTGACCATGACAACGAAAAGCTTGATCAGTCGTTTCCATGTTATATGGGTTTATATCAACACATTGCTCCTATTTAAGAAAGAAAATTGAACAATACGTAATATTTTCCGATGATAGACATGATAGATGGAAAATATATGTCACTTGTAATTATATACGTATAAAACAAGTTCGAAACATATGAAAAGCTATGCAATGTCTATCTCCCCACCCCCAAGGTTTTTGAATGTTTATTCATGATGCTTATATATATATATAAATAGGGAAATCAAAATAATGACAGCCGTAATAATAAACAATAATGTAAAACAAAATAATAAAATGAGATTAGTTATCTACAACTATTTTATTTGCAAAAAAAAAAAAATGGTTCCCAGCATTATAAACCTTAGTGACAATGACGGATGAGGCCATTATGCTAGATAATAAACTCTATTAGATAAATCTTGGCATTACAATTATGTTACTTCTTCATCCCCCATGCTACTTTATACATTGTATATACTACAAAGAAAAAGACTAAATTACTGAAATTAAGTATTTCACACTCAACGCCTCCTTTTTTTAGTTATATGGTGCATTCTATCTTAAATAGCCAAAAATTTTTGATGTTTCAATTTTTGGACTTAAAACCCCGCTTTATTATCTGATACATGGTTAATCATATATGCTAATTCTTCTATGCGATATATGCTTTTTTGATAAAAACACATGTACCTTCTGATCAGCTTTATGTCAATACATTGTCTAGCTATACATTCTAATATCTATAACATTATGCATATTTATAATAATAATGAATCTCTGTTGAAGTACCCTTGTCAGGGGTGACTCTATTAAAATTCATGTTTAAATTCTTCTTGAAAGATTTGTATACCCATCTAGTCACAATTCATTCTAGCATATCTATAGTATCAGTCAATCCAATTGCATTCACAGTGGAATTTATGATACATTATAACCAAATAATCATTATCTTCGATTGCGTCTTATAATGCATTTTTTGTTCTCTGAAATCATGCTAAGAACCTAGTACATGTTTCAACACAATGAGCATAATCGTTAGTTGGACCTATTTTACAATCTGCTACAGTATTCATTTCTTTTCTTTCATGGTATAATGTATCTTCAAAGTATACGTATCTTATGCTCTTCTAAAATAAGCTTAATACCTTTAACCTATTTCATCTTTGACTTTTTCAAAGTAACATACATCTTCTGAAGCCATCCTTCATAATTATTATTCTGATAAACTCATCTGTATAATACAACTTTTCAATAACTCTGTTTGACTCCCGCTATAGTTTAATGTTTCAAAATCTTTTGTTCTCTGCTTAATTGTACTAAAAGCTACAAACTTTGAAAGCTTAAGGATTTTCTTTTCTTTATCAAAATTGAAAAAGTAAACCACGATTTTTGTTCTTTCGATGTCAAAGAGTGCGATTCTTGGATTACATTGTTCAAATACAAGCGCATAAAAAGTCCTTAGGCATTTAAAAAATTAAAAAAATTTTAGCCATTTAAGATGAAATACACCAGATAAGTAATGTTAGTATTGTTTTTTAGGTAGTATTTCGATGCTCTGACGTGTTTTGATAATCTAACAAATAACGATTTCAATAGAAATATCCAAAAGCTGTTGTAGCTGATCCACTTTGGACGTTAAAAACAACTACATTTTTCAATCCATGCGTAATGGAACCTGATAGACCTTTTCTTCAAAAAACAGTTTCTAAATCGACTTTTAAGAAATAAAAAAAAGCCCAGCATAACGATATTACCTGCATAAATGTTGCAACAAAAAGGGGGAACGGAGTCTCATAGAAAATGATTTTGTCACAACAATGTACAATCAGTAAATCATGTACAATTATGACGATATAACTAATAATTTATCATTTTCTTACAAAAATTTAAGAGCTAAAAACAAAATTACAAAAAAAAAAAAAATTACTCCTTGTAATTATATCTTTCTAAGATCATTCTCAGTTGGAAATCCAGTTTGATTCCCTTATTATAAACTATAGTATATAAAGTTCGTTAAGAAATGTTACTATATATTGGGTGTTTTGATGCGGAAGCGGTTGCCATGAAATCTATAATCTATTTAAACAATAGCTTCAAAAAAACTCTTTCATATACGTATAAATATATATATACAATTTTATTACCGTCACCGCTCGCTATAACGATATTCGATATAAGGATATTTCGATATAGCGATAGGGTTTTGGGGTCCAAGACGGATTAAGCAGCTAATTTTATATAATGATATCCGATAAGGTTTCAGCAAAAATATCGTTATATCGAGCGAACAGATAATATATTATTTATATTTTAAAGAAGTAAATAATAGTAGTTGCTGGACATTTTTTGATTTTATTTGTCAAGAGTTTAGTGATCTGAACATTAAATTTATCTTAAACCGTTCCTTATGACAATCCAGCTTTGCTTTTCGTTCACTGTGAAACCCAACTTATCATTTGCTATTTGGCATGGCTTTATAAAGAATAAACAGATTTTGGGTCTTAGTAAGTACGTGCATTTTTTTCCTATGGGCCATCAGCATTAATTATATGTGATGATTTGGTTCTAATTCAATTAGAACTAATACGAAAAGACATATCTAATAAAAAGAAAATA
This sequence comes from Circinella minor, assembly GCA_016758965.1. NCBI lineage: Eukaryota > Fungi > Mucoromycota > Mucoromycetes > Mucorales > Lichtheimiaceae > Circinella > Circinella minor. The sequence continues at coordinate 6,559 of JAEPRB010000290.1, forward strand.
TGCAAAGAGAAAAAACAATCGTTATATTATTATAGCTTATTTACAGTATGAACAATATAATGTTCTAGAGCTTTCTTATTTTTGCAAGACATATCGATACAAATAAAGCCAAGTACATATGGATAGGGTTTTACCCGACCATTATAGCTCAGATCAAGAATTCGTTATAGCGATAATTCGATATAACGATGCTCTTTTGATTTCACGAGGTATATCGTTATAGCGAGCGGTGACGGTATAAAACTTTACACTACACGCTATTAACAACACAAGTTACATAAAAAGTTCAAAAAGGGGGTATTCTATTAGAGATCTTTTTGAAAAATTGACATGTTTCGCCAAAGAAACCAATAGTTTATTCGATCTATTTAACCGGAAACTAATGTAAATTTAGTAACTAGAGCAAAGTGGTTACAATAATACCTGTAAGCAGTTCATTTTAGAGAGGGGTACTGGTTCAAATGATGTCATGTGTATAGACAGAGGAACAATGTGATAGCAAGAGCCAAATAAAGCGGATGTTAAAAAAGCAATAATCCATATAAAGAAAACAATTTCGGGGGAACTGTTCTAAATGTCTTTTTTCTTAAAAAAAAGTATGAGGCGTCATGATTTAAATATGTAACCTTCAAGTTGTCGCTGAGTTTTTTTTTCAGTTTTTCATTTTGGCGTTGGAAATTTTTATCAATTTGGCGCATGAATTACAACTTTGCGTCTTGGTTATTTATTTTTGGGTAAGTGATACAAAAAAAAAAGATTTTCCCTATAATTTTCTTTATCCCACCCACTTCTACACCATACATATCATTGATCAACCACCACATGAACCTATATCTCTGTATGTACCCTGTTCTTTCTCTTATGACATTTTTCATGTTTCCCCACAGGGTTTTATTATCAACTCTTAAGCACTTTTGACCTATCTCAAACAAATATGTCAAATCTGACGTTATGACTAACCGATACGTATGTTAAATAAAACAACAAATTTTCACGTTGAGTTAAGAGGATGGGGGTACTACTTAAGAACAACCCAAATGTTAGTATCGTTAATTATCACGAATAATGATGTTGACAATTGAATTTTTTGTTCACCCTCAGTTTTCATGCAAAGTACTTTCTTTTGTACGTATCTTTTATTTTTCTTTTTTATTCATATAATGTTACATAGCAACAAATGAATATAACAATGCCATGCGCCTTCTATTTTTTGAATAACTATTGCTACGCTACATATGAAAAAATAACGTCTCTACGGTGTCCAACCTGTTAAATTCAAAAAAAAAAATGCGCCTATCGCAACTACGATAGGCTTCTATACTTTGGATTTCGAGAGAACAAGGTCACATAAGTTTGTGATTACTAAAGTAACCATACAAGCAAATTAAATTAAAAATAAAAGACTTTATTACTTGTCATAAGAGATGATTTTGAGTAGTTACTCATTGTCTTTTTTAGATCTTATTACAAACCTAGCTAAACTTGTTGGCCTAGGCCGACCTTGAAGTTGATTTGCGCGGAACAATGCAGTCCCAAATTTTACTACATTGGGCCTGTGAGAAAAGGGACAGTTACGGGACACTGTGTTAGTTTTCAAAAAGCCACGATGTATGAAATGAACACACATCCATATATGAAAGTCCATTATCTCATGATGAATAATGCTCCATCCCATACATCTGTTGATATAACCAAATATGTAAAATCTCCGCGTGGTTACCGTTGTGTCTAATTACCATCCTATTCTCCTGAGCCTAATCCAATTGAACAGTTTTGGTCGGTAGTTAAGAGGGAAGTCAAACGAAACAAATTACTGTCAGCTAAGACACTTATGACAAGAATTAGCGAGGCTTCTAATAGTTTGAGGCTGAGTAATTTTAAAGGGTTTACTGGGCATTCTCGTAAATGCTTGAACATGTGTTGTAATAGGCAAGCCCTCTGAGAAAGTTTTTCTTCACGCGTTGATGACAGTAAAAAAAAAAGCTCATGCATCTGACCTGGCTCTAATGAGCAGACAAAAAAGAGTGCATTTTTTTGGTTCATCCAATTTATTTTTGATCTGAGATAAAAAAAAACCATTGAATTGGGAAAGGAGAAGGAGTACCATGTGGGGAGGGGTACAGATAGGGACAAAAGGCAAAGGTATGTTCATTGCCCATAACGCAGGACGCAGCTACGAGAACTGTCTTTCTTTCCATCAATCAAGTCATTCAGGGTCGTCAAGGTTTTGGAATATCTGATTTTGTATTATAAGAACATTATCTCTTTATCCTAGATAAAATAAGAAATCATAAAATACAGACGTGAACAGAACTCAATTCTAAAAAGGAAACTGAGTAAAATCGCATAACGATGCCCTGCGCCCCGTCAACTTAAATTAAAGAATAAAAGAGAGTATCATGACCAAGCCCAATATACTTCAGAACAGTAGCTATAGTAATCTTCTCAATATTAATGAATCATCTCAAGTACCAGACCTTAATATTAATCACCTACATCATTCAATTAACCAAACCCCATAACTTATAGAATAGAATACATATAAATACGGGTTGTAAATATTATTTTAAAAAAATAACTTTATTCTACGTACGTAGCTTTCAATTTATTATTAAAGACAACATATAACAAATCCCCAAAGGATTTTCTACGTTGTCTGTTTTTATTTCCTACTCTTATTAAAGTAAAACCAAATATCACATCTTGCTTCGATTTTCTCAAGCTGGGCGGATTCCTTGCAGTAGCGCCAAAAGACATCATTTACAGCCAGTAGCTTCTTGATATTCACCAGGGTACAAAAGGAAGGCAAATTTTCCATGCTATCAGCAAATTGTAGGTGGGCAATTTCGACAAAAGTTTACAAACCAGTGGCTACTAAACGCATTAAGAAAAGAAGTAATGTGCATACCTGGAACGAGAAGGCGTTGTCAGCGTTATACCAACAATGCTCGCCTTTTTTTAACTTCCTTACCATGAATTTGAAACGCTATCGCTCCATCCAACTTGTTGACATCAATAGCATTTTTACAGAAGATAACCAAGCGCAGGGTATCGACACAAAGGCCGTATCGGGAATTGGATCGTTGGTTCACGTTGGGTGTACAACTGCTAAGGTGCATTCTGACTTAAACCGTCATTTGTCCAAAATTAAGAAATTTTCATTTACTGCTGGGTAATAATATTGCCACCAATGACGCTGTCAAAATTCTACTAATCATGAAAAGAGATAATAGTATATATGTGTGTAGTATTAAAGAGTATTCTACCCTTTTTCTTTCTCTCTGTTGTTTGGATTTCATAGTACCATTTGATATTTCTGCTATTTCTGGTTCTATTTGTTCATTTAAAAATGGCGGATCCTGTTATATTTTTATTTGGTTGCTATTCAGCAACATCCTGGAAATCATTTGAATTTTTTTTGGTATAGATGATGGTATCTTCATGCAAGTAATATTTAGAGACAACTATTTTTCGAGTTTTATTCTTGTTATTATATCTATTTTGTTTTTTATTGAGACTTCCTCCTATAGTTAAAAAAATGCAACTGTAAAAACCAGGAGCTATACATAACGAACAAAAAGGAACCTCGTGTAACTATAATTCATCCACTTTTATATGTTACACAATGCTTATCCCCTTGTTAAAATATTGAGGTTTACTTAGTAAAATAGCATATTTTGACAAAACTTTGAAGTGACAAGTCTTAATGGGAAATACTTTTCTCTAAAAACTGTTCCGTAACATATTTTCAGAACACTTCAATTGACATATATTACGTACGGCTCAAAAAATTTATAGCTTCATTTCTGACAGTTTTTTGTCAATTCTTAATCCACCCCATATCTTGACGGTTTAAGTCAGGATAGACCTTAGCGGAATATATTAGAGGTATATAATCAATTTTAAAACAGCTAAATAACTTGTTATATATCACCAGTTGCTTACGTTATAACACGTATACGAATATTTTTTCTTTACATTTTGTATTTTACAGGTGGTAAACCTAATAAATTATATTTTTATATTTACATATAATTAATAGAAATCAGAATGGTTACTTTGTTTTTGATTGATGTTAAGAGTTTGATTCGATTGAAATCAAATTTCAAAGGAAACCTATCAATACTTTTTACGTACATATCCGTGTGTTGCAATCGTAAACAGCTGCCGGTGGAATTCAAATCTTGCACTGGAGATTTTTTTTATAAGTATAAAGTAGTATTTTTTGCGATTTCGGTTTTTCTTCTCTCTTTATACTTATTTTCTCCTGTTACTTTGTTACCCAAAAAAGAATGCGCGCCTTCTTTTGCATTCTACTTTTCTTGACCAGTTTACGTATATCTCACGCTTTTTTAGGATCCAGATGGTATCTTGATGAGTAAGTGTTATTCAAGATAGTAGTATCATATTCAAATCTATGTGTATTTCTTACTAATATCAAAAGCAATCTTATCTTGAGGTTTTATTTAAATACTGACTCTTTTTAATTCACGCGAAAAAATATACCATTATTTAAATTATTACGCAATAGATTATATAATGAATATAAAATTCATGCAGCTTCAGAAGAGATATCTCCTTTTTTAGATAAAAAATATGGTCCATTTTATTTTGATCAACCAGTGAATCATTCAGATATATCGGCAGGAACCTTCAATCATCGTTATTGGGCAAATACAGATTGGTACCAGGCTGGTGGTCCGGTGATTCGTAAGTTTTTTTTTTTTTGTTTCAACAGAATGACAGGAATTTTTGCTTTTATGAATTATAAAAGGTTAACCTATTTTTGGATGCTTTATATATGTATTGTAGTATTTAATGCTGGTGAAACAGATGCAACTATTCGAGGAGCATATGTAACAAATTCTTCAATGGCTTTATTAGCAAAACAGCTCCGCGGTGTTGTTATTGTGATGGAGCATAGATGTTATGGTAAATCTAAACTCGGAACAGTATGTACTTATAATCGCATGATAGTTGATAAACTTACAACCTATATATTTATCGTGTGCCATAACTTGCTGAAATTTATGTATCTATATGTGAAATTATAGGATTATTCCGTCCAATATTTACGTACCCTAAATACAGAACAAGCATTGGAAGATATGGCAAGTATTATCAAAAAAGTGAAGGTAAAAAAAAAAGATTTGCACAAAGCAGAAAAGGCATCAAATTAAACTAAATTTGTTTTTTTATGGTAATAGTTGCCAAATTTAAAATTACCTCCAGCACCTGAAACAAAATGGATTATTTATGGTGGTTCATATAGTGGAAATCTTGCTGCATGGATGCGTTATCGTTATCCTGATATTGTGTTTGCAGCAGTTCCATCATCAGCCCCAGTACAAATGAAATATGATTTTTATGATTATTATTATCCTATTCAGAAATATGGTCCAAAACATTGTATTCAAGCCATTGAACAAGTTATTAGATATGTTGATGGTATACTATTCAGTTCAATTCAAGAACGGAAGCGACGTCTTAAAGAAATATTTGGTGCCAAGGATTTGGAACATGATGATGATTTTGCAAATTGTAAGTATTTAATTGTTTTCTCTCTCTCATACACACAGAGACATCTTGTATCACTTGATATTAACTTTTTATTGTGTTAATCATCTATGGGTATATATAGTACTTAGTTTTCCTCTTTATATGTGGCAAGATATGACACCCACATCCAATCCATTTGAAACCAAATTTTGTACTGTATTTGATGGAAAGAATAATTTAAATGGATATATTAAAGCTTACGCAGGATATATAAGTAATATGACTAAGATGATGTGTTATCGATACTCCTCAGTTAATAAATGTTTAAATTCACATGATCCCAACGCACCGATGTATACTAATCTCAAATCATATTCTCGACCTTGGGTATGGCAAGTTTGTACTGAATATGCTTATTGGCAAACAGGTGCACCAACATCGATTCCTGGTACCATTGTATCACGAAAATCAGATACCAAGTGGTATCAGCGACAATGTCCGTATTTATTTGGTGAACATAACATACCTTTGGAACCTCAGTGGCGCAAAATAAATGAGGAATATCAAGGATGGAATATCAAATTGAATCGAACGTTTTGGATTGATGGTGAATATGATCCTTGGAGAACATTGAGCGTACAAAGTGATTCGGCTCCTGAACGAGAAAATAACAATCATTATAAAAACCAAAGACAACAAGAGGATGCACGATATGTCGTATTGCCTCGATCAGTTCATCATTGGGTAACATATATACATAATAGAAAAAAAAATATTGTGCATGCTATTCATAAGTACGTCGAATGTCATAATAAGAAGAAAAATATTCATGTTTTTTCTATCTTCCTCACTTAATAGGACTTCTTTGTATCGGATTACGTATCGAACGATATTAAACAAGTACAAAAAGATTTGTACACGGCAATTAGTGGTTGGATTGCAGAAGCAGATGCAGAAAATCATAATGACAATAACTAACATTGATATAAAGAGCTATATAACTTCAACTATATATCAACGTATCAGTATTGTACCTCTTAATAGTAGTATTATGTTACGTATTGAGGACCAATAAAAAATGGAAAGCTGTAGATATCGATAATGATCAAAGATATTTACAAATTAAACGCATGTTGGAAAATTTCGATATCTTTTAACACCTGATAGTAATACTTGCTTTTTAAATGGAAGATAACACTATGTGGACGTAAAGAAAAAGCATGAATAATATTGCATGAGAAACCAGCATTAACAAAGGAAAAGCTAGAAACTCAAGTTACGATGATGTACCAGGATTTCTTTTATTTATTTGGAAGCATCAATACAGTAGATAATTGGAAAGTTTTCATTCTTAATTAATCTGATCCGTATAACAACGCAATTCTTACAGACAAAATAAAATAAAATAGGATCTTTAGGTTGAATTAGAATTGAAAGACTCTCAATATAATTATACTCTATTACGTACCACTTTGTGATCACTATATCATATGTAAAGTTACGATCACGTAAATAAAGAATGATGTTATGTTTGATACGTATAAGATATACACTATACGTGTTCTATATAAGTTTTTTTATTACTATATACAATTACAAATTTACATCTAGCTCCAATTAGAAGGGTTATGATAATATTAGCTATTTAAGATATCAACTTCCTTTCATCTAAAAACCTTTTTTTACTGTGAATGAGAGAGTTTCATATGCTGGTACATAAGTGAAAATAAAAAATAGAATAAAAAAAGAAAGGAATATCGCTTTTATTCAGAAGTTATGTACTGACGTCATTAATTTAAAATCCATAGCATTGCTGTTATTATATCATTATAAATAACCATTTATATTGAAAATGGATATATGGATTGAGCTAGTGTTGTTATTTATCATTGCTGTTGTAATAATGGAACACTCGCTTCATTCAAATTTTCATTGTCGTCTCTTATTAACATTTCATCATCAGATAAAAATTCATCTTCCTCGTTGACATTAATAATACTATGCTGCTGTATATAGGGTGATGATGATAATGATAATGAAGGTATATCTGAAACTGTCGTTGTCGGAGCAAGTTCATAGGATGATGTTGGTAATTTGTTACTAGATGAAGAATTGGATCTCCACCATCTTATTGTACAACCAAAACCGAAAGAAGGAAGCTTCCTGCTCAGCTTTTGTCTCATACGATTCCAAAATCTTGAAAACAAATATAAATTAACGGAAGGACTGCTATAAAACATATAATAGGGCTCATGATATTCTGGATCATAGACAGCACTTGGAAAATTTCGAAATTCGTCTGGTGTAAATCTATAACAGAATCCAGGTATTGGAGAAGCTGCAATACATGCAGCTAATAATTTGATGTTTATAATTATTTGAAAAAAAGAAGATCAAATAATTTAATTATCATTAATTAAAAAGGTTGTTTTTAACATTACTTTCTCTTTCTTTCTTTATATAGGTATATTACCAATTAAACTAAAGACAAAAGGAATAATATAGTAAACATAGATGTAAGCCAGGAAACAGTATACGAAAAACATGAAAATAGCGAATAGTATTTCAAAGAAATCCATCTTTTTTTTTAGGTAGACGATATTATAGATAGTAGTAATGGTAGTCGTAATGGGTTGTTAAATGTATAATGGTAATGATACGAGTAATTACAAAATGAAAAGAAAGGAAAGAGCGGGTGTGTATGTGTGAACCAGCAGCTGAAAGTTGCTTCTTTTTCTATCTCATATAATAAACTTTTATAATGTTACACGATATTTTTGTCATACAAATATAGAAATCTTGAGTCAATTTATTCTAGAAAATGACAAAACAGAAAAGAGTGCACATAGTACAATAATATGTCAAAGTTTAAAAACAATGCTTTAGATTTTTAGCAATGTTTGCAATGATACTTGTGTTTAATACGTATAATTATTTTATTAAAGTATTAGCGTTACAACGTCAATATGAACTGTTTAAAAATAATACTAAATGTAGTATTGATTTTTCTGTTTCAACCACTTCATGATAGTTTTACCCCTCCCCACAAAAAAAAAAGATTCCATTATGGTGATAAGCATACGGAATCAAGTTGGTACATAATATCTACTACTTGAGCATATCTGTATTCAAATAATATAGATGATGTAAAATTATCTCGCTATAAATATATATTCATTTACTTTTATAAATGGGCTTATAATAATATAACACTATCCGAAAACACCAGTTGATGATGGTAAACAGCTTTTGTTAACAAGAAAAAAATTAATATGATAATTGGCCGTTCTATAATTTTTACTTGTCCAATTGGTACCTGATTCGCTGATTAAATAAACATTTCTTCTCTTATATTGCTAGTGGAGCTTTTAAACAATTCTTTGATTCTATTTTCACTGTCGTTGCTGACTATTTGGTGACTTAGTTTTATAGCAAAAACTTGCCTGTATGAAAGTTAACAAGGTCAATCTATTTTTTAAAACAAAGCAATGCTAAACCTACTGCGTCAGTACCATCACCACCACGATGGAGTCAGTGGTGTCTATAATCAAACAGATTTTCGTAATATTTCCTATGAATGTAATTATTGTCACACTATGCTACTCAAATACTCTACTTGCAAATAGTTTAATACAAAATAGTTTAATACATATATAACGTAATTTGAATGTAATTTATATTACTTTCCGAATTGTGTAAAAGAAAAACATATAGATAATTTTCCATTATTAACTTCAAAAAAATCATTGTGAAAACAAGAGGTATAATATTTTTATTTTTTCGGGGAAAAAATAAAAGAACAAAAAGAAAAACAAAAGGAAGAAGAAAATGATTTACAGTTTATAGTTTTATACTTGTATAATATTGCTTTTAGACTAATTTATATTTATCGACCTTCAAAAACGAGAGTTTCTTTTGGTGGGAATTTCACCATCCCTGTAACATTAATATCCTTTCCCCGTTCACCAGTTTTTGTTGAAATATTATATCGCATAAGCAATTCAGCAAGAACATATTTGATCTCATGAACAGCAAAATATCTTCCAGGACAAGCATGACTACCAAGCCCAAACGAAATCAAATCCTCGCCAATTTTAGAACTTTGTAATTCAGGTGAATCCATGAATCGATAAGCATCGAATTGGTCCATAGGTGTTTGTGCAATAGGATCATACTCGTCGTATAGTGCCGAATCTTTGTGTGCATCTTCCAAAGCATTAATAATTAATGCATCTTTAGGAACCAAATGGCCGGTGGACAAAGTGAGATCTTGAAGAACCAAATGCAACAATGTCAAGTTATCGATATCATAGCGAAGTACTTCACGCAGAAAGGAATCCAACAATTTAATTTCACCAATGTTATCTGGATTACGCTTATTTCCTAACTTCCCAATTTCTGTACGTAATTCTTCCACCAGTTCGGGTCGACAGGACAATTCGTGAAGGGCGAATGTAGTAAACTGAGTTGTAGTATGAATACTGGCCATAGCAACGTCTTTAAACCAATATGCGGCATCTCGAACACTTCGTAAAGTACCATCAGACTTTGGTAAATTGAGTGCCATACTGACAAATGTGATTTCATCGTCTGGAATTTCTCCGGAACGGATTTTAGTCAAAAGCGGGACAATCACTTCCATTAAAATGTCAAGTTGGGGCTCAACGGAAAAGAATCGTTTGACAACTAAATCACCAAGAGTATCAGGTAGTACAATCAAAGGCGCTGCAGCTTCAATAATACTTTGTGTGAACGTTGCCATAGCATCGATAAGTCTTTTATCGGTACCAGCGCGTGAACCAATAAAGCATAGGCATGAGATCTTTGATACAGATTGAGCAAAGAAATTCCACGGCTCGACAATTTTAGTTTCACCGGGAGCTAATTTTAATTGGTCATCGAGTACTTCTTCAAATGCCTTTACGATACGTTCAGAAAAAACATGGACACCATCCGCTTTGAAGTTTTGTTTTAATGGATGCATTACTAAACGTATATATAAACAAAAAAAGAATCCATTAGTATCGCCACTTCCGTTCCCATTTTCCCTTTTCTTAACTCCTTTGCCATCAGGAATGATACATTGGAAAATACTATATCAAAAAAAAAAAAATAATAATAGCGGTAGCACAAAAAAAAATAATCCAGTCCACTACATATCAACTTTTCTTTTATAATTACCTGGATGACGGTCACGTGGTGACAAGTCTTCTGGTTCTTGTTTGTGATTATATGACAAACGAATAAGTCTGTAGAGAGGCAAAAGTTTTTCCATTCCCTTTGCTACATCCACATATTTACGTGACAAATTAAATATTTCGGGAATCACTCTTCCAGTAACAACAGTAAATTCTCTACCATTCAAATGAATACGAAATACAGGACCATATTCTTCTTTGCACCGTTGAATAAATCCCAAAGGATCCATACTAGCTTGGTAGGTATGTCCAATAAGAGGATAGGAACCTCGAACAAGAGGAACAGTGCTTCGATCATTTTTACTCTTGATAAATGTACGATAAAATAACCATGAACCGAAAAGAACGCCGGATGTAGTCAACAAAAGATGTTGACGTTTATCGGTGTCTTGTTGATCAAGATATTGTAATACAAATTTCGAAACAGAAGATAAAATACCGTTAACACTGTCTGGCAAAGTTAACACATCAGTATTGAAATTATTCATTTTGTTGTTATATATATATATATAAAGATAAAGAAAAAAGGAATAGTAGAGTGAGAAGAAGGAAGAGAAAGGGAAAAAAATCAATTTGTTCTTCTCAAACCCTTTGTTCCTTTTGTTGCTTGTTTTTTTTTCTTCTAAGAGACAAAAACAACATAGAGAGCGGACGTTATAACGTTTTAGCATAATTGATGAAGCACAAAATTTTATTCTTGTAAAAATAATTTACCGGCTCATAATTTTTGTTTCCGCGCTTAAAAGAAAAAGCTAACCTAGTTACCATTGATGTGCATATATCGTCATGAGCACGGTCCTCATAAACATTTTTTATTATTATTTATTTACCTGTTTATTTATGCAGCTGTCAATTGATTTTCAATTGAGAATTTATTTGTTTATTTTTTTTATATATTTGACTTTCTTTTTGACGTTTGGTTTATATCTTATAAGTAATCATGAGTTTACTCAGATATAAATACTGTACGTTGTACGCACATTACCCAATATTAAGATATATTTCCATCTGTTTTTTAGTGGAACAGCGGGACTTCTTTTTTTAAGACAGGTAGCACATGTATTCGGTGGCTCGGAAAGTTGTAATTTATGTACTACGTTCCCTTACATAAATCAGAAGAAAAGAAGAAAATAATAATATAGATATGGTATGTCTCTTTTCTCTTCTTCACTTTTGGTATTTTTATGACAATTAACTTAAATTTATGTATCACTTTCCGAGTCAAAATAGATCAGCTTCATTCTTTGGTACATTACAATGATTTGCTTTAAATTTTTTTTATAAAGAGCCGATTGCTTTATCATGCTCAAGATATCTAATAATAGTACTGTTAATTGCAACATCAACATGAGAGGAATATATATATATATATAATAGGCATACCATGATTTCTTTCTTTAAAAAAAATAATCAAAGAATTCGAAATTACAATGGTATGTATATATAAAGTTATTCTCATATCGTTTACAGTATTGGCGAATATACATAGTTCTTTTCTTATTAGTGGTTAATATCGTCCATAATAACGAATTAAAATAATGACATGGTGGGTGAGACGAAAAGTTAAACTGAAAAAAAGCTGATATTTAAATATAGCTTTTTAAAATAGCCACATTAATTTTGAAGGTCTTCTCGATACGTAATACGAAAAGAACAATGATGAGAATTTTATCCATGAATAGAAAAGTTATTTGATTCGACCATATTTACTATACCATGCTTGATGAGCCCCCTTTCTGATGATTTCGTGGGTAGTAATGTTGATCTTGGTAATAATATGAGAATGATGACACGATAATATAATCACGTACAGTCTAGTCAAGCGCTATTTTTCATACTCATTATTTTTATTCCACTCTTTATTTAATTTGCTTTTCTCAGAAATAGGTGTAAAAACATGGAGTAACTTCCATATCCTCTGTTTTTAATTTATATTCCAATGATATGATATTGTTACTTTAAAATTTAACTGTCATTTAAAATATGAAAAAGGCGTACAAGGTTGACTGTTAGAAAATATGGTTGTCTGAACCCTGCGTATTTGAAAAGCATGTAAGGGAATCTCAAATATTTTTAACTATCATCCAAAAAGAGGATGGGGCTGTCAATTTTGTATGGTTTTTTTTCTCGAGTTCTTGCACTGATTTTTTTTTTTTTTACTTCGCTAACAGCTTTGAACATACCTACTTGATGTGCATTTTAATACCGATTTTCTTTTTCTTGGACTCTTGTGACAACCCTTTCTTCATTCGTTAGCTTTCTATTCAGCTACTAGAAGCTATAACCAGCTTTTGCATCCAAGGTAAGATACCAATATTTGTAATCCTCCGTTTCGCGTACAAAATATCTAGGATTGTGTGAGTTATATGAAGGTAACAAAGAACTACCGTAATAATGGATGAAGAAGATATAAGGACTAATGGATGAGAAAAAAAAATCCATTATCACATATACCTATATACTTGTAACGGATCCTTGTATCTGATAACTTTGATGATCACTCTGGGAAACGTGTCGGGAATGATTGTTAACTGTTAGAACTATTATATGTAAACAGCAGAACGAAAGATCCGGAACAGATCTATTATCAAGAGAACCAAAAGACAAACCACTGAGATTTACAATAGTGTGATGAAAATATATTCACTGTTCCAAGTGAACTTGTGTTATCAGTGTTCTTATTACTGTATAATAAAATTTATAAATACTTGCTTTTAGTTTTCTCAGTTTCATAAAACAGACTATACAAAATCTAATCCCCATTGCTTATTAGTTTACCTCTACCTAGTAGTGTAATTCACCTTCTTGATCCCTCTTTTCACTATAAATATTATAACCTATCAAACAAAGATAATTAAAAAATTCTTAATGAACGGGTCGATATGTTCTTTATGATCAGCAAATATATCACTTATTCTTTCTTTCAATTACCTGACTTCATGTTTATACGTAGCAAAATAAATGCACTCTTTTCTTTATCATTACACAGCTTGATACATTTGTTCACAAAATGGGCAATGTTGGTGTCTGCACCACATACGTACACGCACCTAAAGCTTTTTAAAAACCCACGTTAAACAGAACCTACTATGGTAGCAATTGGAAGAAAATATGAGTCAATTAAGATGATACCAATGAATAAAATAATATAATCCTGCATGATTCTTTTTTGGTCATGCAAATTTCCAAACTCCTCCTAAGTGAAAAAAAAAAGAGTTGGCATAATGAAAGATGACGCATTCAGTTTTTATTTAATCCTTTTGAAAACTATTATCGTGAGTGTTTACCCACGTTTATATATCTTATTTCCTTTCTTTCTTTTCTTTTTTTTTCTATCATTTCTACTTTCTTTTTTAATTATGTCTCAAATTACGTTATCTTCTAAAAGACTTATTCAACTGGGTCAAATATTACAACGTTCTTCTTCTTGTTCTTCCACTCCAATAACCGTAACAAGTTACCGTTCTTTGACTACAAAAACCAATTCTTCAGAAAAACAAGAGAATATTGAATCTGAATCTTTAATTCCAACATGGGATGCTTATTTTAAATTACGGTCAAAGCGACGTAAATATGAAATTGTATCTTATTTTCCAAGTACCATAGTACCCATGGTGGGCACTGGTGCGTATTTTATGCAACTTCAAATTGATCCATTTTCAACTATTATGGGTATGGACCCGTTGATGGCTGCTGGTCTTGCAACAGTTGGTTCTGTAAGTTTTTTTTTTTTTTTTTTATTATTTTTATCAAGTTACGTAAAAAAAAGATAATAGGAAAAGAGAGTGCCGTGAAGGACGGAAAAAAGAGAAATAATTTATTTTATTCAAACTGGAGGATTAATGTGTCTCTTTGAAAAAACTAAAAAGAGTAAAGATAAATACAAGTAATAACGATAATATTCAATAACTCTTCCTTGTTAATTCGTTAGGGATTTTGTGGATATCTACTTGGACCTGTTATAGGGGATATTGGATTTAAATGCATGAATAGTAAAATTGTACCAGCCATGGATGAACGTGATAAGGCTTTTTATGAACATGTTAAACGAAACAGATCAAGTGCACGACTTAATTCCATTCGAAATCCTGTACCTGATTATTATGGAGAGAAGATTAATTCTGTAGCAGGTTATCGATCATGGTTGAGGAAACAACGTGAACATTATCGAAAGGGTGTATTTGGTGGAAGTGTGGATGAACAACCATAATAAATAAGCATATAAAGTTGTTGGTTCTCTAAATAACATATATGTCTGTTTGTATGTATGTATAATTACATAATAGAGTGTGATATTATTATTATTATTACTATTATAACTATTAGTATTACAAATTGCGTCAAATAAAGAAAAAATAAAGGAGGGGAAGAAAAGAAAAAGAATTTATTATACAGTTGGGCCATCAGAGACATATGTTTTAGTTGGGAATGATCCACTATCATATCCACCAGTACCAGGAGCAGCATTACTAGCAGGAGGGTTATAAGACCCGGAATTATAAGTAGCAGCTGGGCTACTTCCAGCTGGATAGGCACCCCCTTGATCCAAAGGTCGGGTTGAATATCCTAATGATTCTTCAAATGCCGATCGCTGCATATTAGTAGGTGCCTGAACGCCAGGTACGAAATGAAGTACACAGTATACGACACCTATAAGAATAACAATGACACCTGCAGCAATAGCAAGAGCACTATAATTCAATGCTAAATAAAGTAAATGAAATGGATTATTAGTTTTTGAATACCTCTTGAAGAAAGAAAAGCTTTTCTTTTTTATCCGATACCACAAAATAACAACATTTCCTATTAATATCATCAATTAAGTATAATACGTACCAATTGCACCAATACTTTTTTTTTTTAGATTTTACATTGTTTTGTTTATTTGTTAGTCTTTTCAACTTTTTTACTTTTCAAAAAAAAAAAAAAAATCTTCAACAGAAATAGATAAACTTACAAGATATAAACTATATAAAAGAAAAAAAATATTGGATTCAATTGATCATTTTCTTAGTTATTCCCAGTTTCAATCAGTCGCCGATTTAAGGATTCGATATTAAAAGTTTTCCACTTACATGTACCACGTCCAAGGAAAGAAAACATAAATGATGCAAATTGAGTGATTTGAGCGGGTAAACGAAACTCAAATACTGCTGTAACAAGACCGAAAATTCTGTATTATCATATTATTATTACCCAATCTACATATATTCTTTTGGGTTAAATGATAAAGATAAGTAACTTACATGCAAAAAATGCCTGTTATAAAATTATTAAATCCTATATAGACCCAACAAAAAAAAAGTATATGTCAAAACAGTCCAATTTTTTGACCTGATCTAGATCAAATTATAATTTTTTTCTTCTTTACCTCCTATTATATTTCATATTAAAAAAAAAAAACGATGAGTTGGATAAGAGATGCATTACTGTCAAAAAAAAACAGAAAAAGCTTTTGTTTTTTTTTTTTTTTTTACCTCGAATAATAGTGCCAACACCACCAATAGCCATAAAGGCAGCTGCAACACAATTAGTAACTCGAAAAACGAGTGAAATGTCAACGGAAGGCATAATAATAGTTTGATTAGGTTCAATCTACCAAGGAGAAATAAAAAAAAATAAAGAAAGAAAAAGACGCAGTTATTTTTTTCTTTGCCACAATTCTATCAAGTAATAACAATAATGGTTATAAAGTGGTACAAAACGTGAACACAACGAATTGTTTGACATTTATTAATGTCTCAGCCATTTAACCGATATATTATTTTTATATTATATATATATAATCCGCCAATGTCTTTTTTTACTCATAATTTTTTAAACTGTTTCATTGTCAACTGTCATTAGATTAAAAGAGAAGTGATAAGTATGTATAAAGAGAATCAATATTGTTGTTATTATATCTATGATATAATCGTCATTTTTTTTGTTTATATGCACATGGGGTCTAGGTTTGCTAGTTGCATGTTGCTATGGGAACAAAGCAAGAAGAAAATAACAAAACGCGAGAATTTGTTTCAGAAGAGAAAGAAAACGAAAAAAATAGAATTAGAGGAGATTTTTTTTTATAATTACATAACTCAGCAACTCATATTACACTGAAAACAAACAATAATAACTTTATTATTATTATGCTATTATTCATGCAGCAATTAGGTTAGTTTAAGTAAAAATAAAAAGAAAGATGTGTAATATGAGAGAAAAGTTATAAATTTGTAATCTTTTGCATTATTTTGGTATAAAGCATTCATTCGAAAGAGAGAAAAGGAAAAGAATAGTTAAGTGATTAGGCAAACTGGTTTCACAAATGTTCCTTTTAAGGCTAATATTAACTTGTTTCAACCCTTTTTTGGGCAACGATTTGTAACTAGCTTACATTAACCTGTACTCACACACACTCTACTTAATAATCATATCTATCAATATGACTCTCTGACAAATCTATATCAAACGATAAAAAGATAAATATTATTTTATTTGACAGGATAATCAAGATAGCTTAACAATACTAATGAAAATAATACAAGAGTGAAAAAGAAACGATAGTCTTACTCATCTTTTTTTTCCTAAAATAAAATAAAAATACATCTAATACTCCTATTATCATCACCAATGAGTGACGTGAAATATAGAAGAGATGGATGTGTTGAATGTACATATGCTAGTGCGTGGGTATGAGGTATATAGATTATGCAATTAAACTCCTCATGCGTGTGTATATGTTTTATAATGCGCAAACTGAAAAAAAAAATCCACGTGCGGGTATTATATAAAGGATCGTCAATTTCGTTATTTTCCCTTTTCTTTTTTTCCCTTTACTTTTCCCACACTCACATTTAAATTCATATACACAAAATGGTTCAACCTGATCTTCAAACTGTTCGTCTTTCTAACGGCAAAGAAATTACAGGTAATATTTTTGGACCGATAATCAATCGATATTAGATATATGACAAGGACCGATTCTACAAAGAAGAACCAACTACGTAAACTAAACGATCCATAATTTAAACAGTTCATACCCACCTTTTCATTAACAATGAATTCGTTCCCGGTCATGGTCCATTGATTGAAACTATCAACCCTGCTACTGAAGAAGTTATCTGTTCCGTTCATTCTGCTGATGAACAAGATGTTAATGCTGCAGTCAATGCTGCTGCCACATGTTTCAAGGATACTTGGCGTAAGGTTGCACCTGCTGAAAAAGCTCGATTGATTAACAAATTGGCTGATTTGATGGAACGTGATAGAGATGAGTTGGCTATTTTGGATGCTTTGGATAACGGTAAAGCTTTCACTGTTGCTCGTGACGTTGATATCACCGATTCTATCGCTTGTTATCGTTATTTCGCTGGATGGGCTGATAAGGTAAATTATAGATACGTTAATGTTGTCACACGCATTATCAAGTGTCGGGACAAAAAAAAACAGAGCTAGTTTAAAGAGGAGTTGGTATATTCATTCTTTGTTTTTTTTCATATTATACAGATCCATGGTAAGACTATTGATACCACTTTTGACAAAATGTGTTATACCCGTCATGAAGCTTTGGGTGTCGTTGGTGCTGTCATTCCATGGGTAAGTATATAAGCAGAATTTTGAGGTTGGGAAAAAAAAAGTAAAGTAGTTTAAGAGTTTAATATTAATCTTCTGGGGCTTTTTTATGATATCGTTTAGAACTATCCTACCATGATGGCTGCATGGAAATTCGCTCCTGCCTTGGCAGCAGGCAACTGCAGTAAGTTAAAGTTTTATATCTTATCTTATCACGCTTTCATTTTATACGTATGACCATGATAAGAAAAAAAAAACTAAAATAACTTATTTTAATTATGTTTAATTTAGTTGTCATGAAGACTTCTGAAATTACTCCTTTGCCCGCATACAAATTTGCTGCTCTTGTTAAGGAAGCTGGTTTCCCTGCTGTAAGTTTTTTGGTTTGGAATTTTACATTTCAAAGCAAGGAAGAAAAAACAAAACTAAAGTATATATTGTGTCATTATAAATATAGGGTGTCGTTAACATCATTACTGGTTATGGTCATACCACTGGTAATTACTTGTCTGGTCATCCTCTTGTTTCCAAGATGGCTTTCACTGGTTCTACTGCCACTGGTCGTAAAGTCATGGAATCTTCTTCTACTAGCAACTTGAAGAAACTTCAATTAGAATTGGGTGGCAAGTCTGCTCAAATTGTTTGTGCTGATGCTGACCTTGACCAAGCTGCTGAATGGGCTTGTGGTGGTATTTTCAACAACCACGGTCAAAGCTGTAATGCTGGTTCCCGTATCTTAGTTCATGAATCTGTTCATGATCAGTTCCTTGAATTGTTTATCAAACACACTAAAGCTATGATCAAGATTGGTGATCCTTTCGAAGAAGGTAAAAATCATATTTATATAGCTTTCTTTTTTCGCAAGTGGTCCATGTATAAATGCTAATGGATAAGGCTATGAGGATTTTTATATACATGTAATACTCGTATAACTAATATGATATATCTTCTATTTATATCATTAGATACATTCCAAGGTCCTCAAATTAGCAAGGCCCAATTCGATAAGATTCTTAACTATATTGAAATTGGCAAGAAGGAAGGTGCTGTTGTAAGTTATGGTGGTAAGCGATGGGGTAACAAGGGTTATTATATTGAACCTACTGTCTTCACCAACTGCCACAACCAAATGCGTATCATGCGTGAAGAAATTTTCGGTCCCGTCGTCGCCATTGCCAAGTTCAAGACTATTGAAGAAGCTATTGATATTGCCAATGACTCTGACTATGGTCTTGCAGGTAGTGTTTATACTACTAACCTTGATACTGCCATTACTGTCACAAATGAAATCAAGACTGGTACCATGTGGGTAAGTAAATCGAAATATTTTGTTTTTGTTTTATATAACTTTTAAGAGTGGCACTCCGATATGGAAGAAAAAAGAAAGATAGTTTCTCGCCCCAGTACATTTCAAGTTATATTAACAGTTTTAATGTGAATTTATTTATTTTTACAAAGGTAAACTGTTTTGATGTCTTTGATCAATCTACACCTTTTGGTGGTTACAAACAATCTGGTTTCGGTAAGGAATTGGGTAAGTATTCTTTGCAAGAATACACTCAAGTCAAGGTTGTTAAAATCTTGCGTTCCTCCAAGATCTAAAGCAGTAAATTTTATTATTTTATTATCCCCCACCTACTTCACCCATACGCACACACCTCATTTTTTCTTGCTCTTTTCCATATAATGAACTTTTTTTTTTAAAAAAAAAAAAAATTCAACACACATCGTTTCCTTTCGTTTAAAAAGAACGCAAAACTATCATTATTAATTTTTCCTACTCATTCCATACGTTCTTTTCCTCTTTTTTTGTGAATATTTAATATATGCTTCATTTTTCTTTGTTTGAAATTCTTATGAATAAAAAAAAAAAGAACAATCTTTTTTATAAAAGAGATTGCGTTTTGTTTTTCAGCTGTAACAAATTTAATTTTTTCTCATATACAGAAATCAAGTATTATTGTCTATGTAGAAAAAAATAACAAAAAAGATTACGTAACAACTTGTATTTATAAGTTGTTGTTGCACTGACATACTCTTCGCACCTTATATGCTTGTGATAGCAATCTTTCTTTTCTTCTGGGACAAGTGTGGATCTCATATCTCAATAAGAATCCGCTTCCGTCAGATTCACCATTCACTTATGTGTCTAGGTAACTATTGAAGAACGACTTCCGAAGCAATCATATTACCGGCTTCATTATATTAATATAGACCTACTCCTTTAGTCTGTCATTACTTTTTTGCATCTTGAGAACACATTAGCGTAAAAAGTGCTACAAAAAATGAGGGTTTGCAACAATGAAAAGTGAATAACCAAAGATTGATGGAATCTAATTCAAAGGAAAGAAATAAATAGTGTTGAGTGATACGTAATAAAAATAAATAAAGAAGACGAACACTATTATGAGCAGCTGAAGTAATTGACAGGGATCAATGTGAACTAAGCATCAAGGTAAAATTTACAGTTCGAGATGGGGATCTGTTGGATAATATAAAGATTATTACATATAATCAGCGTGTGTTTTTATATTATAGTTATCAAATGTTTGGATGATGTTAGTGTATATTATGTCCAATGTTCTATTTCAAAAGTGTCTATTTTATATAAACGTCATTGACAGTAGATGACTATTAGCATAATAATTAATTTCATATACATAGTAACAGTAATCATCAGTTTATTGCTATAGCTTAATGTAGTACCACATTGATTTTTCAAACTTGTTACATCACATACTTTACACTCTCAAAAACATAAGTTTATCTATTTTTTTGTTAACATATAAGAGTCCATATAATCAACTTGATTCATTACAATTATTTAGCCTGGATTTTTCAAAATAAAAATATATCCATTTCTAGTTACACAGCAACCAAACAGTCTACATAACGTCTACTGAATTTTTTTTTTAAGAAAAAGCCGTGTATAAGTGCAGTGTGAGATGTTTATAATGATTAATTTTTCAATTCTCAATTATCATTTATGAAATTACGCAAAAAAAGAGTTCTATCCATTACAAAATGTGAGGTAGGAAAAAAAAAGAATGGATTCAGTAAATTACCAATGCTTAATCTTACGGAATTATGTTTTTCACGTGTGGGCAGACGTCATCAAACTTTTTGCATCGCGGGGACTTCCGATTTCAGATGCTTCTTTTTGAGAGAGACAAAGGTCGGCTAATCAACCTGGGGTAAAATAAAAAAAAAAAAAAGGTGCTGGCACAACTGTTTATTATCATATTATAATATATATACACACACACACCCTTCTCTTCTCTTTATAACTCCCCACTCTCTTCAATTTACCCATTTTTGAAAAAAATGTCTTTGCGTCTTGCTACTCCTACTCTTCGTTCGACTGCCCGTCTTTTAGCTCGTCAACAACCCATGGGTCTTGTTAAGATTCATTCGTGTGAGTAAATTCTTTAAAAAAACATTATTTTTATTACTATCTATAAATAAATAATAATAACGAAAAAAAGATAAATGTTTCCAAGAATTGAAGAAAAAAAAAGTTTAGCCATTATAACGCGTTATTATTATTTTCATAAAAATATATAGCTGTTGCAAGCAAGTCTGCTGCTGCTAGCTCTACTCCCGATCGTATGCACGGTTCCTACCATTGGAATGCTGAACGTGTTGCTTCGATTGGTTTGGTTCCTTTGTTCGCTGGTCAATTTGCTTTTGGCGCTTCCCCTGTTCTCGATACCTTCTTTGGTATCCTTCTTCCTATCCATATCCACATGGGTAAGAAATATTTATATACTATTATGATATAATTAGTTGTTGTTTCTTGTTTGAAAATATAACCATATTAACGTGAAAAAAAAATCAATTCTTATTTTTTATCCATCTAGGTTTCGGTGCTTGCATTACCGGTAAAACGATAAATCGATAAATAATAACTACGACTCGTGATCCATCGTCACTAAAACTTTTGATTTATTACTATTATTTTAATGTATTAGATTATTTGAACACTCGTAAAGCACCTGTCATTGGCAAGATCGCAACTGCTGCTCTTTATGCTGCTACTGCTGGTACTTTGGTTGGTTGTTATCAATTCAATACCAACGATATCGGTCTTACTGAATTGGTTGTTCGTGCTTGGACCGCTTAAAGAATAAATTATATAATACAAACGATGAATGTATAAAATAGTGGAACCAAGATTATTTTTTTTTACCATAAATTTATAAAAAAAAAGCAAGTGTTTTTTTTGGACGCGTTTCTTTTAAACTGATTAAACGAATTCTCTATGCTTTCTTTTTTGTTCATCAAAAAAAATAAAAAACATAAAATGGGATAATAATAATAATAATAATAATAAAACAACTTGTTTTTTCATTTGTTTTTTATTTATTGTTTTTTAATGCACTCTATTGTAAAGAAAGATAGAAAAAGAAAAGGTTGTAATAATTGAATAAGAGGAATGGTTTTACAGGGTTAATGACAAAGTTTTTAAAATATATGTTGCTGTTAAGGGATAGGAAGAGATAAAGTAGGTATATATATATACGTTTATATCTAATAAAAAATAAGAAATAAAGGGGACATCACTTGAAATGGAAAATGAAAAAGGAAGAGAAGGAGAGAGAAAGGATATGAGTAGAGAAGAGTTGGGAAAAGGGATAATACAATTAAAATATTCGGACAATTATGTTTATTTATTTTTTCATTTAGGGTTTGGTGGTTTCTTCTTCTGGTGCACTTTTGACACTTGTAATACTTTTGTTACTAGCATCATCACTACTACTAGCACTCAATACTGGAGAACCGGGAGTACTTTTTGATGTCACAAATTTACGCTTTTGAAGAAATCGTTCCTGATAATTCATAGATAATAATAATATACCATAATAAGTAATCTTCAATTGATACATATATATATATATATATACTCTAATTATTAAACTAATTATTTTCTTACCACTACAGTTTCAGCTCCAAACATGCCAGCAAAGCCTCTAATGAAATCATGACTTTGACCTTCCCAAGTTTCTAATTGATCAAGTACTGCTGTTTTAATATGCTTCCTTAAATCATCAATTGATTTTTTGGTTTTGATTTCTCGTTCCTACATTATAAACCAGCGTATTTATCATAACATTTATAATAAGTTATCCATAGTACTTTCCCTGGATGTATATATATATAACAAGAAAAAAACTATTTACCTTTAAAAATGAAATGTTGAGTTCTTTTGCGCTTACACCACGTTCCAAATTACGTCGTAGATAAGAATCATAATCACGAACAATACGAGTGATCAAATCAGAAGTAGAGATACCATCCGTTCTTTGAGTAGGTAAAAATTTACCCTGAGCTTTGACAAATGCATAAACATCACCAGATTCACTGGACTGATAAGGTTCTGCATCATGAGCAACATAATCAATCTTGTGTTGATCAAGAAACTCTTGAGTCACGAACCAAGGGGCATCTTCAACCACTTGATCAACCCAGCGACAGTGTCGTACAGCTTCATATCGTTCTTCATCTGTCATTACTGTTTTACCTTTTCGCTGATGTGTTTCATCATCATTACACACTTTTTATAATAATATATATATATTTAAAATAAAATTTAGTTATCCACAAAAAATGTCTAAATTGTACTGTGCATACTATAAATCCAAAATATGTTGACTTTTTTTTTTTACCTCCAACTAAAAGATATACATCAGGAAATGCTTTTTTTGCTTGTTCAAGTGCTTTAGCGTGTCCGAAGTGAAACATGTCATAGATACCTTCAATAAAATACATATTAATTATTAGTTTAATAATACATAATTTATTACTATAGTAACTAATAATAGTTACCATCACAATAAACGCGAACTGGACGACCAACAGGTGGCTAAAATAAATAAGAATACGTTCAATGAGTGACTTTTTGAAATATTATTGAGCGTGCTGTAAATTAAATCTTGTAAATACCTCATTGACTTTAAAATCATAACCTTCGAAAGAGGATGATGCCATTGGAGTGTCGTCTTTTGGTTGTGTTGAATTAGCGTCATTTTCTAATGCTGAACCATTATTAAGCTTGGTACGCTTTGCTGCAGGTGTAGAGGTTCCGTTATTATTATTGTCGTCGAGGTGTTTTTTTTCTGTTGTTGGTTCTATTATATAGTGAAAAGACAAAACGTTTTTATTATTAGAGACTATTATTTTATTTTGTACACATATTTTTTTCTTCTTTCTTACCCATAGTTTATATTATATATGTTAAAAAGAAAGAAAATATATGAACAAATCGAGTGTTTGAAGCTGCTCTATTTTTTTGTTTAGAGAGAGAAAGAGGCAAAAGCAACGTGGTATCAAAGAGACGAGAACAGAGGCTGGAAAAGTTTCTGCAACAATTATTTATCAAAAAAAAAAATGATGAGCCTTTCTTTTTTTGTGTTTTACCAAATTCAAAAGTCAGCCCGGAGGGATTGGGCCAGCAAGGTTTATATTGCTTTTCCTCTGTCTCTTTCTATCTCCCTCTTTCTTTTTGCTCCTTCAAAAAGCTTCGATTTAAATTCCTTTTTTATTATATGTATCACATCGCTTTTTTTGCTCCCATTCATAGATAAATACTATAAATGAATTTATATAATTCAAATTGGGGCCAAATAATCTTGACCCAATTTTTTATTATAGGTATATATATATATTATGTAGTTAATGTTCCACGACTACAAAAAAAAACATACTGTGAAACGCCAAATATATGCATATTGCCCTGAAAATAATGAGTATGCTCATGCAAAGATATAATAATAATACTATTTTTATAAACAATTATACTACTTTTTTTATAAACTGATTGTTACGTATATCATTATTTGTTTATTAGAGGATAGCGGATTGGTTAGCAACAAGGCAACAAGGGAGGAAAGAAAAAATCATAGACTCAAACCACTGCATGGAAAATTTTCACATGATAATTATTCTTTATTCCCTTAATATATACATCTATTTTTTTTTTTTACCAATGGCCAGTGCTAGAATAAGTTTCACTTTTTTCATATGATTACATTTCACAAAATAAGGGGTTAATTATATGACGTAGTTTTAAATTTTGATGAATTAGAAAAAAAAACTATATTGATATATATATACAGTATTAGTCTGTTAGATATCAGCATTATATATAATTTTCATTGGTTATACAAAAACAATATTTATAATTTTATTGGTACGTATGGTTAATAAGATATAGAAATTAGTTTGGTTGATTTGTAAGTAATTGCTTGCATAAAAAAAATACTGACATAATGTAATATTATAATCTTTTACGCATCTATTCAAAAATGATAGACGCCTTTTATTAACACCGTTATAGCTGCTTAAAAAAAATTAGAAACGTTGTCAGTATATCATATTCAACGGTGCTAGCCAGATTAGAATTTTAGTTTATTTTATTGGTGGCAAGGTTTCTAGGGGGGGAAAAGAGTATAATGATCATCATCCTGGTATACGCTGTATTCAATTCCTCAGTCAAAGCTTCTTATAATAATTTTATGATGTAAACAAGATAGTTGTGGTGTGATAGAAAATGGTGTTTTTTATTATTTTGCTTGATAATGAAATGACATGTATTTTATGTTTTAGTTGTCTGCTAACGACGATGTTTTGATCAAATTGAAAAACAAAGTACGTAGCCTAACTTGAGACCAGCCTCGTCCCTAAAGGGAACTTGTCAATATAACTAAATCACCACCAGTATTTGAGCGTGGAGGCTTCGATTCAAGTAAAAAGAACAGCTGTCGCTTTCTTTTTACTCCATTCTGTATACTGAAAACTCCCTTTTTTCCATTTGCACTAATAGTAGTTTGAGTTAGTTTCAAAACCATTTGTTCGGTTATAATATTATTATAAAAATATACTCACCGTTCGGTTTGAATATAGCTACTGTTGGGAAAATATGTTTTAAAGATACGATAGAGGGTGACTTTTACAAGCGTATCTTCATTTATCAACAATGGATTATATACATTTGAGTACGATTTGAGACTTGAGTAAGAAAATTAATTGTAAATGAATCAGTACCAGAAGTAATTGTTACTGTATTATACTTTTAATGATACGTAAAATATTTTAAAACTTACCGATCACAAATAATATCTTGATATAAAAAGTAACTTTTATTGAGCTCATATCTGTGCGGGCCCATGGATTGACACTTTTTGCTTCTTCTGTACTACGCCGTGCAGACATGCATATTTTCATAATCCACGACTTATGTTGCTCTTCTAAATCAACCAAATTATGCTTTATCATGGTATATTTGTTGAATGATGATGCATATAATTATCAATATAGAACAAAGGTGATACGCGACAAATGAAATTCAAAGCCCTATATATGACACATCATGTTATTAATCATTTCGATTATAATTTATAATGCCCAAATAATGGCTGCTTACAATCTATCAACTTCTGATATTGGTCTGAACTTTGTTGTATATTCAACAACATAACTACGGTATTTTATGAAGTCCTCAGTTATATTTACATCATCTATTACCCACTATATGCAATAACATAGCAGCAGATTTTAATCAGTAATAAGGAAACACGATTATTATTGTTTATTTTCGTTAAGAATTAAAATACAAACCTTGATTGCATTTTGCGGTAATTCATCATCTATTAATCCTCTTCCAACTAGATGATCATAATATATAATTTTTTTTTACTTCATCATCAGTGGTATAACAAGAGCTTGAATTATCTGAGGATATAGCGTTCTAAAAATTACAACAGAAATTTAAGAAAAAAAAACATATTACGATTTCACAAACACAGAATATCTAATCTTACCGAGGATACGGTGCCATTGTTGTCGTCCATAGAATCAACCTTTCTCTTTTGTGGTGTATATTGTTCAGCTAAAAATGCTATAAAGTCAGTTTCTTCATTTTCCAAAAAAAAAAAAAAAAAAAAAAACTATATAATAATATTCAGCCTCTCCCCTCTATATACTCCAAGAAGAGTACTCTTTACCATTGTATAATATAGGGCTACTGTCTCTTGAAGAATTTATATTGCCCTAAGAATATAATCACACAGGGTCATACGTAGTTAGTTTTCTATCGTTGACGTTGTAATAACTTTTCTAACCTGCACCCATATGAACATAATACTTCGCTTGGTTACCTGCTGTTCCTTGTCGTATTTTTCATCTTTATCCTTTATTAATTAAGGTAAACGTGAAAAACTGATAGTACCTTCATTATTAAATCCATAAATGTAGCATTGACTTTGTACCTATGTCTTTCTTCGGCGTGATGGTTGGTCAAATTCTCGTCCTTATCAGAGTTATCATATACAGTTAGATTTTTTTAATAATTTCTATCATAAACATCCACAGAAATCAATCACTTGAAAAGCTCACCCTCATAACATTTAACAAACGACCAGCATGTCTTTCAACTTTTGAACTCGATTTCTTCAATTTTTTTTTTACATCTTGTTCGTAATCATTTATGATGATGACCAACTTGGGATTGTTAACAATTGCTTTTGACCGTTCGATAATGACCAGCCTTTAACACTATTTATAGAAAAATGCATCTCGCCTTTTTTTAGCTCCCTCATATTGGAGAAAGTGTCCAGAAGTATGTAGGGAAACGAGAGGTCAGCATTGTTATATGCATGATCTATAGGGAAATCACGCGGGATTATACAGGATATTTATTTTTTCTTCCTTCAGTGATATTAGATGTAAAAGAACTTATTGCGGTGAAATCTTTTCTCATGTGATTTCTTTTTTTTTTATACCAGAAAAGATGGAAATATGGATTATACAGTTGTGACATTGAGGACCCATTCAAACCTAAACTTAAGTGTTTCTTATTTTTAAGCAGACAACTTTTTAACATATTTATTATTATATATTTATACGTATTATTAAATGGAGAGATTTTTAGATAGTAATAAAGATAATAGGTATTTGAAAAGGGGATACATTAAATGATACAGTAATTCCCCTTTTAAACGAGTAGGATCCCTCATATCTTTTGTAGAATATCCAGGGATTTTATAAACGAACACCCGATGTTGTTGTTCATATATTTATTGGAGTTATCAGTCTTTTGATTCTTTTAATTTGCTTAAATGTCATCCCAGCTCTTTTCCACCAAATTTACATCACTTCTTCATGTATACGGTCACTATCATTAAATATTATGAAATGATCTGTTGTTGATTCAATTTATTTTATCACTACGTATACACTTATACAACTTGCTACTCGCTGTATTCTATATATAAATAAAATGTTTGTGTTGATCATTTATTGATCAATTTGCTGATCGATTGTCGATATCATTTAAGGGCTAAGCTTACCGTAGCAAGATTATCTTAAAAAATTACTACATTATATGAACTGACATCTTTTTATGTTGCACAACCTAATAAAAAGTATTATTTTCAAGAAAAATTACTGTATGTTCAAACAAGGTTAGTTCTACTTCTGCTATTTTTCTTGCTAAACAAACTTCATTAGGTGTACTGTACACTTTTTTTCTTTATTTCCATACATAGTTGCTACTTGCGAGTGATACTATCAATAATTAAAGCCAAAACTGATATAAATATGTCAACGCTTGCTGCTCATAACTACTAATTCATTCGAATGTCATTCACAGAAAAGCAATAAGTACTGTACTGATTAAAGACAGAATAGTTTTGTTAGTACAATTCTTATTTTTATTGGTAACAATAAAATGAAAGGGTTGTTTATACATGTATTAACAGTTTTTTGGTTTACTTACAAAACTCTATACTTGATTTATTGCTTTATATGGCCTTAACTTTGAACATTCTATTATATGAGATATGAAAAGTATCGAGTCGACGGATAGGAAAAAATTGCATCAATAAAGTTATTTTAATGAGTATTATTACCTTTTTGTGGGGAATGTTTGAATAAATTGGCGCTAATGAGGAGTAAGGTTCAATATATTCTTATATCATCTATTCAAGTTGACTAGCTCCCACCTTACAGAATTAATTATATGTAAGGAATATCATCCGCAACAAGTAATGTTGAAATAAATTATTTTAAAGATGAAATTAATTGACGAACAAACGTTGCTTTCACAAAGCTTCGTCTTGAAAAACCTACTAAATAGTAAAAATAATAATCATATACGTAATATACTTGGTGAGATTTGTTTGTTGGCAGAGAAAAAAAAATTATCACGCTGGTCAGGATTGCCTGAAGGTCTTCATATTTGTACAAATTTCGCGAGAAATAAAATTGCACAGATAAAACTAGATATGTGTTGTAGGTGATTAGCCAGTCTAACTAAAACTTTATTAATGATACGTATGTCCAAAGAAAAAGAAGCAGGGTAAACGATGAATATTGTCAAATCATAAGATACGTGTTGTGGTAGTTAAAGCATCACAAATGATATTGTATTGAGGTGAATTCAATAAGTTGGTCAAAGGCATAGACAAAGGTATATAATTTCCAATATCCTTGAAATAAATCCATAACCACTCTCCTTTCAATTTATGAGGTTCCATGACCTGTAACCGGGTTGGATCTTGACAAGTCGCTTGCATAAAAATAGTGACATAATGTTTATCTTCTGTTTTCATCATATCATTGGTAGCCGTTCAAAATCCAATATTGTTGATATCCAAATTGGTTTCTTCCAATACTCCACGCCGAGCACATTCTTCAAATGATTCATTGAATTCTAAATGACTTCCTATTGATTGTAAGATTAAAAAAGACTGAAGAAATTGTGAAAACTTAAAAAGAAAAACTAGACAATAATTTACGTTGCTGTATCCATAAAAAAAAGTATCACCGTGAGCGATCCGCCAAACTGATACTTGATTTATCCCAATAAAACGGCCTTTTCTTCATCATTATATACAATACGTAAAATAAGAACATATATTAGTAACTAAAAAATACATTCGAAAAAATGGTATACGAATGAAAGCAACTTCAACTCGATGAACTACCAGCTCCTAGGCAACAACGACATTAGTCGTCACCACCTAAAAAGGGAATTTGTCAAAGCAAGGATAGCGATCGAGTCATCAGAGTTGATTACAGCCGAGCGTGCAAGATCCTTTACAAAGTCCTATCAGATCCAGAGACCCCTTGTCATCTTTTTATCGATCAGGCTGCATTGGGCGATGCATTTTTTATTTTATTTTTCAAAAGCAAAAATAAAATAACACTTTTCTAAATAATCGGATGTATAAACGGAAATAATCACAAATACATAATAGTTAGTTTTGTTTATATCATACACGGCAACATAGATGAAGTAGTTTAAAAATACAAAAATTCACCTTAATGTCCTTCAATAAACGACCAAGAATTGTCTTTTCAGTATCTGGAATTCATTTCTTTAAATCTTTTTGGTAATCAATTTTTGACGACAATCAATCTCACTTTGTTATTGATCCCTTCATAGTATTTCCGGTAATTTACAAATGACTAATCTTTTGTATCATTGATAGAAAAGGATTCATGTCTTTTCGATTTGGTATTTTTTTTTTTTTTTTGGCAGAAAGTATTGCAGAAAGTATTAAAATTATGGAAAAGAAAAACGAATATGAATCCGCAGCAATTAGTGGGGTTTGAGGGTAGTGTTATATAGGAAAGTCATATGATATTTTCCTCTCGGACCTAAAAGATTTGCATCGTCAGGCGGTCTTATTTTTATTATGATATTAAATTTCATTTCACTTATTGTCAATGAATATCCGAAATAAATAAGTAAATATGTAAAAAAAGAATGTAGTATGTGGATTAGTCAAAATCCAATTTTTTAAAAAAACGACCTAATGTATAAGATGTTATGCATCTTCCAATTTCTTTGTTTATCAAACCTGCTTGCATATTCCTGAACAGACAACCAGCTATATTTGTTACATTCATTTATATATGTGTAACCTGGTGACCCTTTTTCTTTAAAATATTTATTGTTGGATCAACATCACTCTATACAGTAATATATACCAATCATTCACTATTGATTAGTTATTTTGTGTAGTACGTAGCATAGTAAAGTACTAGGCTTAATATCATATTACTTTTTTCTCCTCTTCTTTAATATCATAAAAAAACACGATAACAATATTATAAAATTAGTCATTCGACTGCATACGTATCTACGTAACTCGGTTATTATTTATCATATTCTTCATCTTTCTCTTTTATTTATACTTTCAATTAACATTATAAGTTTGACAAGTTGATAATACTGATGAGTATTTTTATTATTCTAACCATATCAATTATATATTCTAATATGTCAAATAAAATTCTTTTAAGTAAATTTATATTTATTACGGGTCACAGTATCGGAATCCTGTATTTATAAATAAGATATAAATAGCCATTATCAATAAATTATTTTTTGCATGGATAGATACGTACTTCTAATTTAATAAGTCATTTAGGTATGGAAAATAAATTCTTGTCTTGTAAAACATCGTCTCGAACAGGTTTGATCTGGTCCAAGTTTGGTCGAAGTTGACCTAGTGTTTGAGATAAATCGGGCTACCTTGATTTGCAATTTGAGACCAAGTAGATGGTCTAACTTGAGATTACCTTAATAACTGCACACCAATTTACCACTTTAACAAAATCATCACCAGTATTTGAGCATTCAAGTAAAAACAATAACTGTCGTTTTCTTTTTTTTATCTATCGTGTACACTGAGAAATTTCCTTTTTTTTCACATAAATTCAATTCAAATGCTCGCCTACGATCCGTTGAACCTGGTATGTTTCCATTTGCACTATATATACATGTATTATAGGAGAATAACATGGGGCTTTACATCAGAATATTGTATTGAACACCACAGAAGGGAGAATAGCTTTTCATAGTTAGAGAATACAGAGATGATATATTTTCATAATTCCACTTGATTAAAAAAGAAAAATAAAAAAAGGCTGGTGGTGCTGAATATAAAAAATAGATTCCCTCAACTATGTATACACCACAGTCGGAAACTGGCGGAAATATATAAGATTATAGAGTTGGCATTACGTAGTAAACACAAATATGGTACATCATATTAAATAAAAGTAATTTGGTCTATTTATATTTTTAATGCATTGTATCTGTTACGTACCATTAATTATTATTATAACGTTATAATATATTGTCCACAACAGGAACTATGGAAATATATAGTATAATAGCGCAGAAATGACAATAATGATTTCTTTTAACACTGATTTTGCACTGATATATAGATGCGCGTTGTTAAAGTCCGACATCGACTGTCAATGCACAAGACCTATGTTGACAAACCTAGACTTTAGAGACAACAATGAGGCTCACTCAGCAGAAGTAAAATAGACATTAGAATATCTTTTTTCATAACTTAAATATAAATGTATACTCGCTCTATCTCTCTTTTTTACTATTATTTTAATAAAACTTTTCATTTCATAATTTCATAAACATATTAATTAAGCAGTGTGAAAAAGGTTTATTTCCACCAGTCGGAAACCCAACACTGGTCTGTATATGCAATTTTCGGATATGATTGGGCATGAAAATGATTAAATGATTAAATGATTACCTTTTTTCTTTAGACCCTATAAATAATTGTTTTTTAACCCAAAATGACTATTCTCATTCAAAAAGATGGGAAGGAAAAATTGTTGACAAATACCTCATCAATTCTTCGAAATGAAGATGGAGGCGGTCATTGTTCAATTGGACGATGTAATCAACTTCGGTCGGTACAATGACGTTAAGCATCCCTGAAAAAATGCAATAGAAAAAAAAGCTTTGAAGGCTTCGTCTTCTTCAAGAAAATACCCAAGGAACAAGAAGAAGTACAGAAAGTACAAAGAAAGAAAATCTAAACACTTTTTTCTTTTAGGTGATTGAAGGGAACATGTCCATTCGTGGTGCTGCGGAAAAGTTAAAAGTTCCTAAAAACACTATATATAACTAGCACTATGTTTTCATTGGCGAATCTGGATCTCATATATAAAGCGCTCTAAAGCATGCTCAAAGAAAGAAGAGTGACCAGTTGTCTAAACACTAAAGACAAGGTCAAAGGCGACCACCATCATTAGAGCAAGTGCAGAGGTGGTGTTAAAAAAACTGTAACTTTATAGCCTGATGTCCATGGTTTTAATTTTACAGTCCAAGTTATAACCACAGCTGGACCAAATTCGCTATAAAAACTGGGCTGTCAAGTTACAGCCCTGGGTGATTTACAGCCCCCGCTGCACATGCTTTTAGTGGACTATCTCACCATATGGTGCGGTCAAATTGAAGATAAAGTCTTCCAAGGTAATGGCACTTTCAAGAAAATAATAAGCTGCAGTTCTCTAGTATGACTATAAAGTATGGAATAGTTATTGATCATCACTTTAATATTATTGTTGTGCTCTTAGATAGCATGGATAAACATGAGCTATTCATAAATACTATCTCATAATGGACAATGCTCCAAGTCATAAGCATCCAGGTATCAGAAATTATACCGAAATTGTGGTTATGGTTGTATTTATTTGTCTTTATACTCATCCGAACTCACTCAATTGAACAGTTTTGGTCTGTTTGGCAAAGCAAACTCAAGGGAGAAACTCTTTTTAAGAATAGCCTGTGACTTTTAGTTGCAATCATATGCTACTTAGTGGCTTCCGCAGTTTTTGTAAGTATGTTATTTAGGTACATCAAATTTAAAGCCCCCCCCCCCAACTTCAGTAATGATGAAAATTTGAGACAATGTGTACATCATCTTTTGTACCATTTCAACTTTAATTTCGTGCCTAATCCCTTTTTTTTTTTTTTTTTTTTTTTTTTTGGAAAAAGTGTAGTATTGCAACAATTGCTCATAATTTTGACAATTTCTAAGATATGGGCGAAAAAAAAATACCAAATCAAAAAGACGCAAGTTCTTTAAGTTATCATAAGCACTATAAAGAATTAAAAAACAATGTGAGACTCGCCGCCGCCAAAAGCCATCAAGAAGAAGACTTGAAGTGGATATTAAAAAGACCGATTTCAGAGGTTGAAAAGACAAATGCTGGTCGGTTGTTGAATGCTATAAAGGTGAATATTCCAAGCTGGCCTCGATTTTCTGTGGACGTTTATGATACAAATTACTGAAACAAACGGCTGTATATTAGAATGACTGTGATGAAGATAATAATTTGCAGAATGATCCCGTTTCAGATAGCCATACTTATAACATCACTGCTACATTCTCTGGGGTTAACAACGGTGATACTATCAATTTTCCAGGTTTACCTTTAGAACAGCAGGTGACTAAGCGAAATATTTTTATGCGGCCCGGGTTAGAATACGACGTCAACGATAAAAAACTAACTACGTATGACCTCGTGTGATGATGTTTTTTTAGGGAAATAATAACTTTTCAAGAGACAGTTTCGATGAATAGGTAGACGAACTTGGTTTTATATCTCACGACCAACATGGTCTACAATGGTCCAAGTTGGTATGATAGTCGGGACCCCATGGGTCTACCTTGGTACAAAATTTAAGACCAGGTTGGTTAGAAAGGTTAAGACCAAATGGGTCTAAAAATTTTGACCAGGACCCTAGGACCTAAGTTGTAGCCCCATATCATACAATGGTAAAGAGTACTTTTCTTGGAATTGACAGAGGGGAGAGGCTGAATAATATTATATGGTTTTTTTTTTGGAAAATGAAGAAACTCACTTTATAGCATTTTTAGCTGAACAATATACACCACAAAAGAGAAAGGTTGATTCAATGGACGACAACAATGGCACCGTATCCTCGGTAAGATTAGATATGCTGTAATTGTGAATCATTTTTTCTTATGTTTCTGTTGTAATTTTTAGAACCTTACATCCTCCGATAATTCTAGCTCGTTGTATGTCCCACTTACTGAATCAGAATCATCTGATGATGAAGTTGAAAATACAACATATTATGACCATCTAGTTGGAAGAGGATTAATAGATGATGAATTACCGCAAAATGCAACCAAGGTTTGTATTTTAATTCTTAACGAAAATAAACAATAATAATCGTGTTTCCTCATTACTGATTCAAATCTGTTGCTATGTTATTGCATATAGTGGGTAATAGATGATGTAAATATAACCGAGTACTTCATAAAATATTGTAGTTATGTTGTTGAATGTGGAACAAAGTTCAGACCGATATCAAAAGTCGATAGATTGTAAGCAGCTATAATTTGGGTATCATAAATTATAATCAAATTGATTAATAACATGATGTGTCATATATAGGGTTTTTAAATTTCATATGTCACGTATCACCTTTGTCCTCCATTGATAAATATATGCATCATCGTACGTGGGACCTTATTAACAAATATACCATGATGAAGCACAATTTGGTTGATTTAGAAGAACAACATGCGTTGTGGATTATAAAAATATGTATGGCTGCACGGTGTAGTGCAGAAGAAGCCAAAAAAGTGCTAAATCAATGGGCTTGTACAGATAGGGGCTCAATAAAAGCCACTTTATATCAAGATATTATTCGGGATCTGTAAGTTTTAAAATATTTATCATCAAAAGTATAATCTGGTAGGAATCACTCCTGATACTGATTTTTTATTTACAATTTATTTTCTATATACTCAAGTCTCAAATCATACTCAAATGTATAATCCATTGTTGATAAATGAAGATACGTTTGTAAAAGACACCCTATACCCTATTTTTAAAACATATTTTCCCAACAGCAGGTACATCAAACCGAAGGGTGAGTATACTTTTATAAAAATATTATAACCTGACAAATGATTTTGAAACTAACTCAAGCTACTACGTATCAATCCAGATGGAAATATACAAGGTTCAACGGATCGTATCCAAGCCTTTGAATCAAGTTCATCGGGAAAAAAAGGGGACTTTTCAGTATATACAACGGATAAAAAAAAAACGGCAATTGTTATTTTTACTTGAATGCAAGCCCCCTCGCACAAACACTGGTGATGATTTGCTAAATTGGCAAATTGTCGTAAGAAAACCAGGCTGATCTCAAGTTAGACCATTTTGTTTTTTGATTTATCTATCAAAACATCGTGGCCATTCTCTAGACGATTTTGTTCCCGACTTCCCGAACCAACTTGGTCTCAAATTCCAGACCAAGGTAACCCGATTTGGTTTCAAACACTTGACCAACTTCGACCAACTTGGACTGTGTCAACCCTGTTGAGACGCCGTCTTACAAGGCAAGAATTTATTTTTATACCTGCTACGTATGACTTATTAAATAAAAATTATTTATTCATGAAAAAATAATTTGTTGATAATGTCTATCTATTTATTCATAAATACAGGATTCCGTTATCATGCCCTTGTAATGGATATGAAATACATGGTAATTTATCGGTTGGCTGAAATTGGGTCATTTTACATACCACAAAACCTAATAAATCTGGATCCCGTTTTAGCTGTTTTTCAGATCATGAATCATATACTGGAGGTATATTATCGCTATTTATTTGTTTGCATAATGGAATATAAATTAAATAAAGATACACTAATGCATTATAATGAAAACAGCAGAAACATGCACCAGGGATATCAGAGAGGAAATAAATATTAATCAAGGTATGATTCTTCCGTCGTTTAATTCACCAGTTCGAATTACACAATCTCAAGCATGTAGTAAACAATAGAAATATATATATATTTATATTTAGGGAATGACTACGGGCGCGGGCCAGTTCTGAGCTGGCACTTTAGTAACATGGCGCGCCTTTCGTCTGTTTTATTTATGCTTGCTCTTGTTCAAGTCTGATATAATATATGAAACGCGGGTTTTGCTGACATGTTACTTAGTAATTCTATTGGTATAATGTATAATGAAGATGGAAATAATGGAACTAAAGGCTTACGAACTGAAGATTGTTGGTACACGGATGAAGATGATATTTGCACGTATCTTTTTTTTTTTCAGCAGTGTTTCATATCCAATTCCAAATACAAACATGTGTATCGTATCTTTTTTTGACAAAATATTATAATCACTGATCTCTTAAATAATTAGCTTTTGAAAAAAAAAAGGTATCTTACGAATATATTTTCGCTTTGCAACTATATCGAATATATTTTGAGTATTATTATTTATTTTGTAAATGAATTCTTTTATAACGATAATTTAGATACGAATATGTTCCGTATATATATGATGCCATGGCTTTTTTTTTCTATATACGTAACAGGCGAAGCACACAGGTGGCGAGGTAAAATCCCAGTATGGTTTATCCAGACTATAGATTCTCATTTCATTAGGCAGGCACAAAAGTTGAACTAAGAAGGAATTGGAAGGATCGGCTCAATCGCTTATTTTTTGTTTGAAGACCTTTCTCGCCAAATTCCTTGTTTCTTTTTTTCTTAACTCTTTTATGCCTAAAACAACTTTTTCACTTGCTGTTTTTTCTCAACAAAAAAAACATCTTTGTCTCTATAAAAACAATTATTCAATAAACTCAAGTTTTTTCTCTTATCATTAAGAGATTGTTAACCTTCACAAGTACGAATAATGGATCAAACAGATAATGACAGTACGCAAGACCTACAATGGTGTTTCGATAATGCACACGAACTTACTGCAAAATTGTTTGCACTCAAATTTGGTTACAAGGACAAGAAAGCAGCAAATAATCGATACGGAAACATTATAAATTCTACAAAATTCAAAAACTGCGGCAAGGTACATGATTTAATTGATGAATTCAAACGATGGAAAAATAGCACAGTGGAAGATGCTTTTTGGAACGATCAAACTATAAAACGCACTGAAGCAAAGTTGACCACTGAAAGTTTCAAAACGGCTGGGCAATTGTGCAGTACAAGCATCAAAGTTATTAAGAAGTCGATCAATGGAAGATTTATCATCGTAAGTTCAAAGTTATCTTCTTGCTTAAAAAATATTCTCACAAAGAAAAATCTATCCAGTAGATCCTTATTACCCAAGCATCAGAAAACAACATTCACTGAACCAGTCCGCGAATATGAGGTACGTTTGTCATGAAATATTGGAAGTGTAAAAATCAGTGTTGTACTTATATTGATTTATTTATAGACGTTGTTTCCTGAACCATTGTTTGGAAATATCCATAATAATAATGGTAATGAAAAACAAGATTATGAACAAGGCCATCAATATTATGGTAATCATGAAGAGGAGGAGGAAGAAGTAGAGGTAGAGAATCAAGGCGATCCACGTTCGGACCTTTCAGAAAATCATCACGGCCAGCGAAGGGGAGCTACCACATTACCGAAGAGCATGAGAATCCGATTCTTGATGACGTAGAAACAGAAGAAGAAACAGATGAATTTGAGACAGGAATGTAGATGATCGGTTCTGTTGATGTTATAAAGGAATGCATTCAATACTCAGAACATTGTCTTGCTAAAAGAAAACCTCAACAGCTTGACGATGTTGGATTCCTGTAAGTAAGATTGGTACCAGATAGTTTTTTTGAATGGGTAAATGGGGCTAACTCTACGGGTAGTGCTATGAATAGCACTTATGTTTTTACCGAAAAAATCTCTTCATCAATCACAAGACATTTTAATTGTTTGGACCACCACCACCACGGTATTATTAAAGACCTGAAGTTATACGATGCCTTACCTAGCCCGACTTCTGCGGTATTTTCTTGGTGTTTACAAGCTGAACGTGTAAGTGAAATAATGAGTTTTATTATGAAAAAGTGTTGATATTAAAACAATTTGACAATTACAATTATTTATACAGCAATCATACGATGGGTGGAAAAGTATCAAAAAAGCTACTGTTGGTTATTTAAATGAAGCTTTCGAATCTGATAACGATGTAGATCTGTTAGTAGCTGACGTATTACACAGAATGTAAGTGTATAATGGAGTATACAAGAAGATGGTGAATACGACGTAGACAACAAAACTAACACCCCTTATTTTCTTAGCTTGCCAACATTGAAAATTAGTGGTTATAATGATCGCCGAGGTGAAGACTCATTTGTGCACGATATTCTTGCTCCATTACTAGATGCGTCTTTCTCGTTTAATCCAAATCTCAACCATTTCTGGTAAGCTGTGAGAAGAATATGTGGTTCGTATTGAACTTAGAAAACTAACATTGTATGCTGTTAGGG